>PVJD01005140.1:0-45894 GCA_004026545.1 Mormoops blainvillei | reverse complement strand
AAATGACATGAAATTGAAACATTCTGTGACAGCAACTTTCTTTATCAGTGATTACTTTCAGCTGTCTTCACATTTCTTCCTCAGAAAGATATCACACAATGTGACAGATATAGCACTTGAATAGAAAAGGCTCAATAAAAGAGATCTAGTGAATAGCTCCCTTAGTGAAAGAACAATATGAACACTTTCTCAGACATTTTAGAAAGAAATTCTGATTTTAAATTTTCTATGCTTAAATAAACATAAATGGACTAGATGAAGAGTTGATATTTTCTTCTTGCAAAATTTCACTGATTTATGGACCAGTATATCATCAATTTCTAGAAATGTTTCTGATTGAAAAGAATGGATATGTTGTCATAGTAGGATACGCTGATCAGTATATTGGGTTGGACAAACAGTCCATATGTGTTTTTTTTCCCCAAAAAAGGAAAGACACACTTTTCATTTTAACCAATAACTTTAATTTGGATATTCTGAGCACGCCTGCTATCTCCCATGAGGTGTAACATTGGTTGTTCTCAATAAATGTCTCAATTGGATTGCTATCAATTTCAACTGGTCCACCTGCCTATGGAGCACTGTCCAGAGAGAAATCTCCAGCATGAAACTTCACAAAGCACTTTTGACACCTTCACTCAGTCAGAGCACCTTCTCCATACACTGCTGAAACCTTTGTGTGTGTGTGTGTGTGTGTGTGTGTTTCAGTTGCATTTTTACCTTTCTTGAAACAATAAAGCATAATATGCCAAAAATGTTGCTTATTTGCTTCCATCTTCAATATTAAAATGGCTGCACAAAAATTTTAATGTGAGAACTGTCACAATACAATGTAACAAAATTGTTTCAAATGAAGATAAAGACAGCTAAACACTCCTAGAGCCATAATATGGGGAAAAATAACGAACTTTTTGGCCAACCCAATATACCCATGGCTCATGCTTGATTAATGGGTTATTAATATCTTATATTTTCTTCTTGATTTTTTTCTATCAATTATCTATAGAAAGGTGTTTAAAAATTCTATTATATTTGTAGATTTGCCTGAATTTCCCATTTACTGTCAACTTTTGTTTTAAATTTTTGAGTCTATGCTGTTAGTTTCCAGAGGTTACAAAATTGTGCATTCTCCTTGTCAAACTTTACTATTATGAAATAAATCTATTTATTTATTAATCTATTTATTCATAGCAACATGTGTCATGCATTGTCAAAACCTACTTGTTACTATTAATATAAAGGCACCAATTTTTATAATATTTTTATATTTTCCATATTTTATTTCAACTCTTCTGCATCTTTATGTTTTTGATGTCTCATAAACAGCATATAGTCAAATTTATTTCTTCCAATTTGTTAGTCTTAAACTGAAGCATATAAACTTTTTTTCACTTAAGTAAATACATTTTGGAATTTAAATCTAAAATCTCATTTTGTTCTATTTGTGGCACTGAATCTATTTCCTTAACTATTATTTTTAAAAATTGCTATTTTTTATCATTTCATTTTTTCTCATTCTTCATGGCATTAAAACTATAAATTCTAAATCTATCTCTTAGTATTTATCTAGAATTTACACCATCATTCTTATTTTATCAAACCTTAAATCTAAATATATTTTTTATCTTTATAGCTTAAAATACCATTTTGCTATTACCCCACTCCTGACCAATACTTTGTGTCTCAAATTTTACCTTTGAGAAACTATACATAGGTATTTCTAAGGTCTTAAAATGAATATGTTCTCCTTTAGAGATACTTCATGTTAGTTCTGCCAGGTGCCCACGAATACTACCAATCAATCAAGTTTCCTGCTGAAAATATCCAAACTTGCCTAGGCTATGTATACCTGTGAGGCATGGATCCACGAGGACAGGACCGGGCATCCTTTCCCATAATACCTTGAGTTTGGGTAGTGGGAGTGAGAGGGCTACGCTTTTAGATGTAGTTCATTCTTAAAGTTACCCTGAGGATGTAAATAATGAGGCTTTCTGATTAAGTGACATGTCTTACATGATTCTTCTTTGGTGAGCCTTGGGCAATAACATAAGTGAGCCTGGCTTATTGAAGCTGTAAAACTAAAACTGAAGGGGCAATATCAGCAAACATCAGAATAAAAGAGGTCTTTGTGTTTTATAGTAAATTTACCTATCTGGGTTTGAATTTCTTGCAAGAGTTGTCCTGGCCTTCATTAATTTCTCCAGTGTTTTCAGTCTGTCCGTCTGTCTCTCTCTCTCTCTCTGTATGTATATACTTTCTCTCTCTCTCTCTCTCTGTGTCTCATCAAATAGCCTCAATTCTTGCTCAGACCCACAGTATTTACTTAGCTCATCAGTCTCTAAGTCAGTCAGGACCTCCCTGGTCTCGGATGCCTTTGATCACACAACTGCAGCTACTTGGTATATGAGCTGTGAATAGAATTTGCTGGAGTTTCTCACACCCTGAGGCCTCAGCTAAAATGGATCAGCTATTTTGATAGCCGAAATTCTATCAGAATATGTAAGATATTCTCATAGCTTCTTACCTTCCAGAAGGCTAGTCAGAAATTATTCAAATATTTAAATGTCAGTGGCAGTGGCCAAGAGTAAGGAAGTTCGCAAGGCTTCCTCGGGCCTAGGTGTGAAGCTGGCACCCCATCACTCTGTGGCATTATATTGCCAAAGCAAGACTTAAAAACACCCAGCGAAATAGATTCTATGCCTTAATGAGAGAAGCTGCAAAGGTATGTACAAGGTTGTGAATACAGGAAGAACCAAAGGGTTGAGATTATTTTGCAAAAGCCAACACACACACACACACACTTCCAAAGAGATATGTGCATGCATTTTCATTGTTTTCAGTGTGGTGGCTGGTTTGAATAACCGAAGTCAATACTTTGTCTTTTTATCCATGCATGTTTTGTTCATTTCTTTCTGCTTTCTCATTTTTCTTCTATCTCCTTCTTTCCACCTATGTGCTTTTAAATCAGTGGTGAAAGCTTATTTCTCAAATTTTTCTGTCAAGCTCTAACCATTAATTTATTCCCTTCTTCCCTCTTAGTCCTCTTCCTCTGGCCTCTTAAATTTAGGTTTTATCTTTTTCTGAAGAGACATTATTTATTAACTGTTTATTCTCCCCTTATGTCTAATAGATAAAAATAAATGTTTTGTCCTGTTTTCCAATCACTAGAAATGTCCTCAAAGACAGGTGCCACATGTTCTTTTGTAAGAATCCATTATGTTTTGAAAGTAGTCTGAGTATCGATGACTGCCTAACAGTTGACTTAGTTATGCAGAGACAAACAAATAATTCAAGGCTTGCAAAAGTGTCATTCCTAGGTTAGTTTAAATCAGACATTCTGGTAGCTCTCATTGCATTAACTGGTTTTAGAATAAAGTAATTCCTGTCTATACCATATTTTTCTAACAAAAAAATAAGGTGATAAGTTCAGGGTATTATTGGAAGTTGTGGTTGATTTAAAGTGGAACAGCAAAAATTTTATGAGCCATTTGTCTGAAGAAGTCACTACTGCAAAAAAACTTGGTTTTGTTTTTATGTTTGGATGTCCCTTCTTAAAAGAATCAATATATACAAGGCAAGGTAAGGTATGTCTATAGACTTTGCTATTCAAGATGACATAATAGTAGTTTTAGAACTAATCTGGCATCTAGTAAGTGTAGGTCACAATAGAAATTTTTACAAAACACACATATCTGAAAGTAAAAATAATTAAACAAATACATTTTTTTCTATGATTTTTTTTTGCCTAATCCCTTCACTTTTTTACCCAGCCCCTCAACCCACCTCCTCTCTGACAACTGTCAGTCTGTTCTCTGAGTCTGTTTCTATTTTGATTGTTAGTTTATTTTGTTTATTAGCTTCTACATATGTGTGAAATCATATGGTACTCGTCTTTCTCTGAATGGCTTATTTCATTTACCATAATACTCTCCGGGTCCACCCATGCTGTCTCAAAGAGTAAGATTCCCTTCTTTTCTTATGGTCAAGTAGCATTCCTTTGTGTAAATGCACCACAACTTTTTATCCACTCATCTACTGAGAGACACTTGGGCTACTTCCAAATCCTGGCTATTGGTAATAATGCTGCAATGAACATATTGGTGCATATATTCTTTCAAATCAGTGTTTTGGATTTCTTTGGATATATTTCCAGAAGTGGATTCACTAGGTCATAAGACAGTTGTATTTTTAATTTTTTGAGATAATTCCATACTGTTTTCCAGAGTGGCCATACCAGTTTGCATTCTTACCAACAGTGCAAATAGGTTCCCTTTTCTTCACACCCTTGCCAACACTTGTATACTTGTACGTAAAATGATATGTCAATCTGGTATTAGTTATATCATCACAATCATCATTATCATCACCTTCAACTTTAACTCACATTGTCATTCTAGAAGACCACATTTTTTCTAGAAACTTATTCTTGATTAATAAATAGTCATCAGGATATACATAATGCCCTGTTTAATTAATATTAAAAATCCAGTTTTTTAAGTTTGAAGCTATTTTATTTTCTTCCCCTACATTTTGTTCTCTCTGCCAATTCAACTTACAACAGAGGACTCTAAATTCCTTGCCTTATTTTATCCTTTAAATATCTCATGAAGTTAGGAATCATTTGGTGTTTGAGAAGGCTATATGAGTGGATTATATATAAAGGCTATAGTATAAGCACCTATCTCAAAAACTTTACAACCCTCCTAAATATGTCTTCTCCCTTCACACACACAGAGAAAAAAAACAGTCATGTAATGAACTCTATACTAAATAAATGCTATACATACTTCTTAGAGCATAGCATTTCCTGAGAACACTAACAAAGGCAATGACAAAGCTTAAAGATAGATGATACAATAGCTCAAGTTTAGGACACATGGAGGGAAAAACTTGAAATGGGCAGAGACTATTCATAGCTGAAATTCGTGCCTTGGAAAAGTTATCTGTGGTTAGGTACCTTGAGTAGCACTGACCATAATAGTCACAAAACCAATTGGAATTGGAGTGCAGCGAAGCTTGTGATGTGGAAGAGGATGATGCTAATGCATCCAAAAATAATCTGGTTACAACAGTTAAAGTATAATTTTTTCCTGTGGTTGAAATAGTACATTATTGACAATTGAGGTGTGGGGCACAGCTATGCACAGTCAGTAATTGCCTCTGAAATGGAAAGTGAATGTTTCAGCAAGATAAAGAATTTACATTTAAATAAGAAAAATCAAGTCAGCATTATCTTTGGATTAGGCTTTCTAAACATTGCTTAGATTATATATTTTTCTTCTTTAAGGTCTGTTTTTTCACCTAGCTACAGAGATTAGCATCAGAAAAACAAACTCAGTGATGTGATCCTGTATCATTCTCATATTTTGGAATAGTAAGTTTGTGAAATAGTGAAAAGGCAGTTACAGGAGGAAAATAAGATAGTAATTTACTAGGACTTAACTAATGAAGGAATATTCTAGAATGATTATTGTACTCCAAAAAAATACAGTGATGATAATCAATGTGTTACATAATTTGTGATGGTTGTTTTCACTTTAAAAAATCCCATATGCCTTTCACTATTTCTATATGCATAAGAATTCTTTCCATAAATGCAAATTCTGATTTTATTTGCATACTTGATAAAGGGAATACATTTACATTAAAAGACCAAAACCAAATGTGCAAGCTAGTGAAGACCATCAGCATTTACAACATACATACATATATATATATATATATATACACACATATATATACACACATACACATATATATAAAACAGTTATATAAGCCATTAAATCGATCAAGCAAATGTTGGATTATCACATGATGATATTCAATATGTAATGTATCAGGTTGATAATAGATTTGAAAATTTATATTATTCAGAATATATGCTATTACTATTTACATAAAATATATTTAGTAAATATATACCTGTTATTGATGTAAATTTAAAGTGAAATATGCAAGTCATTACATCTTAATGCCATAATATAGAGTGTTTAAAAATGTGGAAATCCAAAATTATCAGATTATGTCAAAAAGTTTATTTATATTAGTGCTTCATTTTTTTAAAGAGGAAATTATTTTAAAAATTAAATAGTTGGTTAATTATTTTAAAGATGGCTTACAAAATATGAATTTCTATCCCTTAGAAGACTGGAAAAAAATGTTGCTGTTATTTTTGCATTTTCAAAAAAAATATTTCATAATAGGCTGTAAAACAAAAATGGATACAAAGAGCAGGAGAGAAATAATAATAAATTTTTAGGAGTCAATGAAGAAAACTGGTTTCCCCTCTAGTTCTTATTCTCACAAGGAAGTGAATCAGCATGAGCTACTAGTTTTTGCTCCTGGAATTAACTCTATACAAACTATAAAAGGAAAGAAGAACCCAAGGTGGGGTAATATTTGTGTTTCAGTACAATTTTTCAAATATAGAAGATATCATTTAGGGTCATCTGATTCTGATTCAATGGAGGCTGGTTAGAAGTCTTTAAGTTATAGATAAGAGTTATTCCATATTGCTCTCAGTTATCTATGGACAGGCAACTTCTGTTCTATCCAATTGGCTTCCCCTGACCCCTATGGAACAAAAAAATAGTTTTGCTCTATTTGCATATTTATTTAAGTATTCCTGATCTTTAAATGTCTTTCATTAGATTCTCTCTTTTTATCTAAAAAACTTTATTGTATTAGAGTTGTTTTAGTTTCCAAGCAATACCGAGCAGAAATACTGAGCAATACCTATACTCCTTGTTCCCACATATGCATAAGGTCCTCTACTATGGGCACCCCCTCCATCATGGTAATATGTATGGTAATACAGATCAACAAACATAGGCATATCATCATCACTCAAGGTCCACTTTTCAGTAGAGTTCACGCTTGGTGTTGTACATTTGATGGATTTTAAGGACTGTATTATGACATGTATAAAAATCCTCTGTGCTCTTCCTATTCATCCCACCTTTCCCCCAACTCCAGGAAACCATGGATCTTTTTACTTTCTACACAGTTTTGATTTCTGAAATGTCACATAATTAGAATCATATAGTATACAGCCTTTCCTGGTTGGCCTTTTTCACTTAATATGTAGTTAGGGTTTCTCCATGTCTTTTAATAGTATTTCTTTTATTGCTGAATTCCATTTTATGAATAAACCACAGCTTGTTTACCCATTCAAAGATTGAAAGATTAAGGTGTTCATCTCTGCACTGTACACTTTCAGCAAGTATCCCGCTAAGTTGGTTTAGCTGGACTCCTACCTTCTTATCCAACCACCCTTGTATCTAATCAGCTTCCTCACCGCCACCCGCCCCAGGTGGTGTCTGAGCCCCTGACATGCCTTCAGCAACATCCCATTGCGCCACTTTACCCCAATCTCCCGACATTTAGGAGTAATGTTTCCTAAGTGATTTTGAATAAAAAAGTCAGTTTTTAGAAATTATTAATAAATCTGCTATAAATCTGCTATAGATATCCATGTGCAGGATTTATGTAGATACACATTTATTGCATTTGGCTAAATAAATAGCATGATAGTTGGATTCTATTGTAAATTATCTTTAGATTCATTAAGAGACTGCCAAAGTGTCTTCTGAAGTATCTGTACAATTTTGTACTTCCACTAGCAATAAAGGAGAGCTCCTCCTGCTCCATATCTTCACCAGCGTTTGGTGTTATGTCCCATTTTGTCTATTCAGACTGCTGTGTAGTGGTATCTCATTGTTAGTTTTAATTTACAATTTCCTAGTGACATACATTGTTGACTATCTTTTTGAATGCTACCTGCATACCTTCTTCAGGGAGGTGTGTTCTGGTCTTCTTCCCAATTTTTTTAGTTTTGGGTTCTAAGAGTACTTTGTATATTTTAAATAACAGCCCTTTATCTGATATATTTTTTTGTGAATAATATCTCCTGGTCCGTGGCTTTTGTTCTTAATCTATTGACACTGCCTTCCACAGACCAATTTACCAATTACGTCTTTCATGGATGGTTCCTTTGGTATTGTATCTAGAAGTCAGTTATCCATAGTCAAGGTTATCCAAGTTTTATCCTATGTTATCGTCTAGAAGTCTTATAGCTTTACATTTCACTTTTAGATGTACAGTATTTTGAGTTAATTTTTGGGAAGGGTGTAAATCTGTTGGTAGATTCATTTTTTAATGTAGATGTCCACTTGTTTCAGCACCATTTGGTGAAAAAAACTCTCCTTGCTCTATCATATTAACTTTGTCCTTTTGTCAAAGGTCAGTAGATTATATTTATATGGGTCTATTTCTTGGTTTATATTCTGCCTTGTTGATCTATCTACCTCTTCTTTTACCAGTACCACACTGTCTTGATTATTATAGGTGTATATTGTCTTGAAGTCAATAATATCAGTCCTCTAATTTTATGTTATTTTTTTGCCTACACCATATATATATATGATATATATATATATACATATTTATATCTCATATATATATATATGATTTAATTGACCAGTAACTCACTGGAACTTTGACTAAGATTGCATTGAACCTATACCATCAAACTGTGAAGAACTGACATCCTGACAATATTGAATCTTCCTATAATAAACATGGAAAATCTCTCCATTTATTTAGTTCTTTTCTGTTATCTTTCATGAGAGTTCTGTAGTTTTCTCACATAAATCTTGTACATATATTGTTAGAATTATACCTAAAGGTAGTTTCCTGCCTCCTACCTTATCCACAGTTTCATTTTGCAGTTTCTGTTACCCGTAGTCAACTGAAGTCTGGAAATAATACATGGGTAATTGCAGAAATAAACAATTTATAAACTTTAAATTGAGTGCTATTCTGAGTAGCATGATAAAACCCCTCTGTAGCACTCTATGCCACCTAAGCTTTGAATCATCTTATTGTACAGTGTATCCAAGCTGTATATGCTACCCACCCATCAGTCACTTAGTTGCTGTCTTGATTATTAGGTCAACTGTAGTAGTATTACAGTGCTTGTGTTCAAATAATCCTTATTTTAATTAATAATGGCCCTGAAGGGCAAAAACAGTGCTGCTGGTTATTGGGGTATGCCAAAAAGAAATTATAAAGTGTTTTAAGTGAAAAGGTAAAAACTTTTGACCTCAGAAGGTATTTTGTCATCTCCCATCATCACAAGGAGAAGGGTAAGTACAATTATATATTTACAGAGCAAGAGAGAGACCACTTTCACCTAACTTTTATTACAGTATACTCATAATTATTCTATTTCATTAATTTTTAATCTCTTTAATTTATAAATTAAACTTTATCATAGGTTTGTATGTATAGGAAAAACGTAGTATATGTAGGATTTGGTATTATCTATGGATTCAGGCATCTACTGGGGGTGGGGAGTCTTGGAATGTATCCTTTATGGATAAGGAAGAAGTATTATATTTCATATTTTTGGATGGTAATATAAATGGCAATGCATTTTTAATTTTAAATTCCATTTGTTTATTGCTGGAATATATGAAAACTATTGACTTTTAATAATAATGTATATCCTCCAACATTGTTATAATCATTTATTGGTTTAAGGAGATTTTAGTTGAATATTTCAGATTTTCTCCATAAATGACGATGTCATTTGCAAACAAATATAGCTTTATTTCTTCCTTCCTAACATGTATACCTTTTATTTTTATTTCTGGTTTCTCTGCATTAGCCAAGGTTACTACTATGGTGTTTAAAAGCAGTGGTAAGACAGGTATGTCCTTGATTGTGATCCCAGAGGGGTGCTTCGAGTTTCTCACCGTTAAGGATGACATTTACTGGTATTTTGTAGATGTTGTTTACAAATTTGAGAGTGTCCTCATCTATCCTTTGTGTTCTGATAGTTTTGCAATGCTTGGGTGTTTAGATGTTGCAAAGTTTTTTCTGTATGTATTAATATAATCATTCTTTTTCTTCAATGGCCTGTTAATATGGTCAGTTACATAAATTAATATTCAAGTGCTAAATAGTATTGCATATCTGGGATAAATTGTATTTGGTTGTGATTTACAATTCTATTTACACATATTTTTAAATTTGATGCTCTATTTTTTATTGAGAATTTTTAAATCTCTATTTATGAAAAACATAGGTCTGTAGTTTTTCTTTCTTGTAGTATCTTCATCTCATTTAATTTTAGGGTAATTCTGGAATCATAAAATGAATTAAGAAATTCCTCCCCGCCTCTGTAGTCTAAAATAGATTGTAAAAAATTGGCATAATTTCCTCCATATGTCATTTGTAGAATTCATTAGTGAATACATCTGGGTCTGGTATTTCCTTTTTTGGAATATTATTCAATATTAAATTTTTCTGAAAGAGTTAAGCCTATCCAGTTGTCAATTTTTCCTGCAAGAGTTTTGACAGATTGTATCTTCAAAGAATTGGTCCATTTCCTTAATTTTATCAAATATGTGGGCAAAGAATTACTTATATTCCTTTATTATTTTCTTAATATCTATTAGACCTATAATGATTTTCTTCTTTCTGATAGTAATAATTTGTGTCTTCTCTTTTTCTCATAGCCTGGCCAGGAGCTTAGTGATTTTATTGAACTTTTCAAACAATTAGCTTTTAGTTTTGTGGAATTTCTCTGTTAATTTCCTGCTTTCAATTTTTATTGATACCTGTTCTTATATTTTTTAATTTATTAATTATTAGATACTTTATTTTTGTTTTAATTTTTTGAGAAATCTCTATACTGTTTCCATAGTGGTTGTATCAACACATATTCCCACCAACAGTGAGTATGGTTCCCTTCTCCTTACATACTGTCCAATACTTGTTACTTCTTATATTTTTCATGATAGCCATTCTAACAGGTGTGAGGCGATGTTACCTTGTAGTTCTGATTTGCATTTCCCTGATGATTAGTGATATTGAGTGCCTTTTTATGTACTTGTTGTACATCTAGGTGTCTTCTTTGAAAAAATATCTATTCGGATCCTCTGCCTATTTTTTAATGGACTTGTACACATTTTAAAATATATTTTGAATATTAACCATTTATCAAGTATTTTATTTTTTCAAATATTTTCTCTCATTCAGTAGGTTGCCTTTTCATTTTGTGATGGTTTTCTCTCCTGTATGGAAGCTTCTTATTCTGATGTAGTTCCACTTGTTTATTTTTGCTTTCATTGTCTTTGCTTTCAGTATCAAATCTCAAAAATCACCATCAAGACCAGTGTTAAGAAGCCCACCACCCACGGTTTCTTCTAGGAGTTTTATGATTGGAGGTTTTACAGTCAGGCCTTTAATCTGTTCAGAGTTCATTTCTGTGTATGTTGTAAAAATAGGAATTTTATTTTATGAAATATTATGTAGCCATTAAAAAGGAGGCAGATCTAAAGATAATGGTATGGGTAAAGTTCCATATTCCTCATAATTAAGTGAAAAAAAGCTGAAAAGCATATATGCAATATAATCCCATTAAAGGAAAAATACTTATAAATGCATGTATATATCTATACTTGCATGTGTTGATACACAGAATATAAATAGATAGATAACTCAATGCTACACATATGTGTGTAAGTAAATATACACCAAATTATTAATAGTGGAGGTTCATACAGCTGGTCAGAAATGACTAAAGAACTATTACTGTCAGAATTTTTTCAAACATTTATCCAGTATGCATCTGCTTTTATGCAAAAAATAAACAGTATACTTGACTGGTAAGACAAAAACTATTGACTTTTTCTAAATGATGCTCAATCAACATAATATACCATATATGATTTAAACATATAGCTTATTATATTTCTGTGAAAGGTTACTTTTTAAAAATTCTACATTACCTATAATGGAATCTGTCAACATGAAAAAATATTCTTTCTTGATAAATAATTTTTCTCATTTCATAATTGAGTGCTTTAATATAAAGTTAAAAACACTGACTAAATATGATAGTATAAGATTATAAGCAAATTTTTCCATGGATGAGAATTATACTTAAACTATACATGGGCTCCCACATTTTGGAAATCCAGGATAAGAAGTGAGCTAAGGTGATTCAAGAAATATTCAACCCACTTTAATATTAGCTAAGCTTTAACGATACCTCTCTCTCTTCCATTCATATCCCAGCATTCATGTGTCATAATGCTTTGACAGGTCTCATCTCTGCTGCAAAAATAACTTCAGAGTCCCTTGACATTTATCATCTAAATTTACATAAACAGTCACTTTTTGTAAAGGAAATAGAAAGGAGAAGCAGAGTTTATTTAAGAGTTCTTTGATTTTTTTTCTTGATTTGGTGTACAAGGTGTGGGCGTTATTAGTTGTCTGATTTTAGCATACCTGCAGAAACCAGAAAAAAGTTAATGATCTCAATTCTTTTAGTAATGTTTGGGAAATATCTGAACAATAAAATATATATACAAACACACACATGTGAGCACTCGCGCGCGCACACACACACACACACACACACACATATTTCCCCCTAGCGCTGCAAAAACTGTGCATTTATTGATCCATTTTTTTAAACAGAAATATTGGAAGAATCTTTAAACCATTATTCTCTTTCATTTCTTCAAAGGTCAATGAAACAAAATTTGCCTTTCAATTATATTTTTCTTTAAGTGTCTCAGAATAGATCTATATCATATCTACAAAATACAATAATACACTTCCCAACTGGCCATTTGCATTTTTCCACAAATACTATTTGTTCAAATCTGTTATGTTGATTTAAAATCTGTTCTTTATAAACATCTCTTTTCCTTTAAGAAAATAAATTACATAAGTAATAGAAATACTATGTGACTAGTTTGCATGTGTGTAATTGGGCACTTGTTGGGTTCTATTACTGTCCCATGAATTATCTACCAAAGCATGGTGGGATTAATTAGAACTATTACATGAATCCCAAGAGTGATTTTTTTTCCTTTGGTTCTGAATAAATGTAACTACATTAGACACACAAATCATCATACTCTATAAGCTAATCAGTTCTTCTAAGGCAGTATAATAAAACCATCATATACCCTAAGGATTTGTAATCCCATCCATGTTTTAGGAACATAAAGACCAGTAAAAGCTGCTTTATATTTGCCCTATATTTTCACTAAGATGATGAACCCCAAGAGAGCAAGACCTCAAAATTGAACAGTAATCCTAGTACAAAATGGTGTTTAATGAAGATGATGCTCCACACAAAACTTTGTTAATTGATGGATTTTGGGAATGTTGAGACATATTTGCTCACTTCCTAGCCTTACCTCCATTACTCTGTCTCTGACTTCCGAACCCCAGATTTTCTAGCCTTTGGTCAGTCACTCTAATGCACATCTCTTGATCTCAGCTCTATTTTGCACTCTGTCTTTCTTTACCCTGAGCCACTTTTTCCCCTTCTCCCAATCACTGGCTAATTTATTCTTACTCGTTATACAATCATGAGTTCAAATATCACCTCTGCAAACAACTGTGTAAGCCATACTACCTCTGATAAAAGGTTAGGGAAATATATTTTTAACTTTCAAAGTATTATGCGCTTTCTCTTCATTGAACTTATTATAGTTGGTAATTACACATATGTGAATTGTTTGACTAATCTGTGGTCACTCTTGGGATTATAAAACTCCACAACAGCAAGAAAATGCCTACCTTGCCCACCATTTTATTTTGGTGCCAGGTACAATGAATGATGTTTAGGTTATATTTATTTAATATCTGTTGGATATATGAACGAAAAACAACATTTAATTTATTCCCCAAACTGAACGAGCACTGACATCAAAGCTGGACCTAGGCAGTGTTCTAAACCTTTCCAAATCTCACAAAAACCACAGAAGTGCAAGTAACTCAAGGAACAATTCTTTTCAGCACTCCTGTATAGAGTAGTAACTTGTTCTCACAGTCTTTTTTCTTTTTTTTTTTCCCCAGCACCAGAAGAGACAGAAAGATACCACCCAGCTCCCCACCTCATAATCACTTATACATACAATGTAATAAAGATGCTAAAATGATCATAAAAACTGGAGACGGGGAAGACAGAGGCCCACTACCATTAAAACAGAAAAATATCAAAACATTTTCTGAAAGATTCAGTGGATGAGGACATCTCTCTGTGACATGTAATTGAAACTAAATAATTCTGTATTTTGGAAGTGTTAGTGAATAGTGGACTGTGAAGTAACGGAACTTAGGGTAAATTCCTAGTACTTATTTCACTCCTCATCATATAATAGGTTCTGGAAAAACATTTCTTGAATTAATAAATATGAGTAAATTTTTAAAAATATCATGATAAACTATTAGACATTCTCCATGTAGGAAAAAAAAAGTATAAAGCATAACCAACACTGATACAATCTTTTCCATATCTTCTATTTTGGACTCATGGAAAATACCAATTAATCATGACCCTCTATCCACCTGAACCTGGATATGACCTCAAAATCTTCTTGTACAAAAAGCTCCATGCACTACCCATCAATCGGAGGTGGTCTAAAAATTGACCATCCTTGCATAGACTATCTAATAATCATAATTATCTTAATTACCATATAAGTAGCCTTGAAAAATGACCAAAGTTTCATGGAGTAACCATGTTGAAAACAATAATCAACTGATATGTTTCTGACATTAATAGGAATCTTATTTTTTAATGGGATCTCCCCATTCTTCCTAGTCTGAACTATATCTGAGCATTCCTCTAATGGGTTATCAGGTTTAAAATTAGTTCATTTGTACTGATTTCCACAGCATGCTGAAAACAAAATGACATATTGTTTCCTTTATTTAAAAGATGATTTATTCCCCTATTATGGAATGCAAATGGCAGCAGATCTTCCAAGATACTGATAGGAAATGTGTGAAAACTTCTATATTTGTCATACTTTCTTAATATATGAAAAATAGTAATAAGGCATCAAGAATTTCTCTCTTTAAATTTCCTCTCTTTTCATAACCAATAAGATTTATTTTTTCTTTCCTCTGTCATTGAACAGTATCTTAACAAATTTCTTTATATGTTATTAAAACTATCTTACTTAAGCTTCTCTGTGCTTGAGTTACTTTCATCCTTTCCAACCATGCATGCACCCAATTTTTACCTCAAGCCTGTGATTGGTCAAGGAAACCCCAGAATGAGATGCCAATGTTTCATTTCCTATAAGGCAGCAGTACTGAAGCATTCTGATACATCATGAACTCTTTTCCATTAGGGAACCCTACACAAAATCACTAAGGTGCTAATTTGTTACAATGTTGCAATATCAGATTGTCATTTTCTTTTGTACTTTGTTGTCCATGATTAAAACAGAATCTAAGGAGTTCACCACTACTCTTAAAATGGATCTGAAAGGAATCCATCCATATCTTTTTCTAGAACTTTTGTTGACTTCAGATTCTAGATGTTTTGCATTACTGTTTTCTGGTGACTTTTGTTCCTCTTTTGGTCCTGTGTACTCTTAATTTTTATGTAAAAGTGATTTAGCAGACAAGAGATAGGGCCATATTCTATATAAGCAAGTCTATCCTAAATTCATTAGACCCAATGGAAGAATCTGGTAAATGACAAGTCTGGGATCACTCTACCTTAATGCTGATATCTCCTGTGTGTTACTTCATTATTGAGATAGTCCAGTACAAGTCCTCAAGTTTTTTAATGATCTCTTCCAAGGAAACCAGCAGCCATGGAAGTTTGGAACCAGTCAGAGCGCATTGATTCCATGTCTTTATTGAAGTCCTGAAAGACACACAGTAAGTCGATTGTCATGAACACCCAATGACAAATATAACATTTACTTCGCTTACATAGCTACATCATATGACTGTTTCTCAAATTTTTGTTAAAAGTACTGTTCTTTAAATTACGTCTTTTATTTGCTTGCCTACCAATAAATAATATTTGATGATTAAACTGAGGATATTTACATAGTATAAAGTCAAGAAATAACATGATATTTTAATAAATATAAATGTTAGAAGTAACATTTCTATTTGTTATGAGTCGAATTTGAAGCTTAAGTTTTTAAATTCTTGATATTTAAGGATTGTTCAATACCATGAAAATTCCTATTCCATTTCAGCAAAGGTTTGTATTTTTAAGTGTTATACATTTTAAATAATTCATCTCATTTCTAAATTTAATTTCATCAATCCAAAAGGTTTATAGAGGACTAGCATTAATTTTTTTAATTATTTAAAATCTTTTTTATCAATACAACTTTTAACAAAAAAAATAGACCACCTTCTTATACCACACACAAGAATAAATTCAAAATGGATCAAAGACTTAAGTGTTAGACCTAAAACCATAAAAATCCTAGAAGAAAACATAGGCAGCAAAATCTCAGACACTGCTTGTAGCAAGTTTTAATTGGATATATCTTCCCAGACAAGGGAAACAAAAGAAAAAAAGAAACAAATGGGACTACATCAAACTAAAATGTTTTTGAACAATAAAGAAAATCATCAACAAAATAAAAAGACAACCCACAGAATGGGAGAACATATTCACCAATATATCTGATAAATGATTATTATCCAAAATTTACAAAGTACTTATAAAATTCAACACCAAAAATCAACCAATCAGTTAAAAAATGGGCAAAGGACTTGAATAGACTCTTCTCCAAAGAGGACATACAATGACCAACAGACATATGAAAAGATGTTCAACATCACTAATCATCAAAGAAATGCAAATTAAAACTACAATGAACTACCATCTTACACCTGTCAGAATGGCTATCATCAATAAATTAGCAAACAAGTGCTGGTGAGAATGTGGAGAAAAGGGAAGTCTTTTGAACTGTTGGTAGGAATGCAGACTGGTGCATCCACTGTGGAAAGCAGTATGGAGATAACTCAAAAAATTAAAAATGAATTTGCCTTTTGACCCAGTGATCCACTTCTGGGAATATATCCAAAGGAACCCAAAACACTAATTTGAAAGAACATAAGCACCACTATGTTCACTGCAGTGTTAATTACAATTGCCAAAATATGGAAGCAGCCTAAGTGTCCCTCAATAGATAAGTGGATAAAACAGCTAAGGTATATTTACACAATGGAATGCTACTCAGTTGTAAAAAACAAGAAAATTTTACCCCTTACAATAGTATGGATGGACCTGGAGAATATTATGCTAAGTGAAATAAGCCAGTCAGGGAAAGACAAATACCCTGTGATTTCACTTATATATGGAACCTAATGAACAAACTGAACTAGCAAGGAAAATGGGGACAGACTCATAGATGGAAAGCAGGATGACAGCTCTGGGGGAGTGGTTTAGAGGGTGGAAGGATAGAGTAAAAAGGAAAAAGGACTCATGCACATGGATCACAGTGTGGTGATTGCTGAGGGGAGGGGGTTTAAGGGGACTAAAAGGTAATGTAAAAAAAATACAGTAAAAAAGGAAATATCCTAAACTTGTAATGATTACTAGAAATATCTATAATTAAGCAAAATAATCCAAAGTAAGGAAAGAGATATTGCAACAAAGCATCTTAAAAGAAACCCAAGATAGAGAAAATTGATATGGACTTGAGTTGTATATAGTAATAACAGCCAGAACTAATAAGTTTACTATATCTATATAGTATTCTTTTTTTCAGGTACTGTATTGTTATGTACATTTATGTATTCATTTTATATATACATATATATATATATATACGCACATATGCATTATATAATGCATTATAAGAGATTGTCCTTAAAAGGCCCAGTGCAATACCAGTTATATGAAGAAAGAAATAGTTTTAAGATTCTGCAAATTAAATCCACATTGTAGTTAAGTTTCTTCTGGTTCATTTTATAGAGAAGAAAGAAAAACAGGGTCCAACATCACTAAGTATATCTTCAATGTAGAAAAAAGTTAGGCACATCTGCAGCCTTAAATCTAAGAAGCAACATTTAAAAACAAAAAAGCACCTCTAGGTTTCTAGGCAAGATTTCAACATTTTCTTGACAGATGAACAGAAGTTGAGAAAAATTTCATCTTCTAGATTTCAGAAAATCTTTCATTGGGTGCAGAGAATATGAAAATGTGCTTTAAGGTATACTATTTTTTAGTACTTTGTGATTTCTTTGATAATTCATTTTAGTTGGCGAATTTGATATTCACATTTGATACTTGCTTTGAATTTTATCCTATTTTACGGCAATCCTGCTTTGTAAATCTTAATACATTCTTGTAAGAAACAGTTAAAACTTTGATATGGAAAAGAATACCAACTCTTTGTCCTTAAAGTATATTTATTTAAGTTTAGTATATTAACTGATATTTTATTTCTGATTTAATACATTTTAATTTGTATAATAAACAAAATATTTTAACACACAATACTTAAGTTTATAAAAATTGTAAGACATTTTACTTTACATGTCTCTGGGCAATTTGTAGCTTTCTGACATTTCATTAAATGTAATTAAACTAAGCTACTCATATCCTTATGGAGGTGCATTTAAGGTCACTTCTGTAGAAACCATGATGTTAGTTTAAATAACTCAACTGTATTATATTAACAGAAACATCTGTTCAATTCATAAAATATTCTACATTAGAATACAGGTTCTGTAAGACAGAATATATTAAATCTAAAACAAGAAAGCATAAAGGATAGATTTTTATATCTCATAAATATAATAGATTTTAAGATGACTTAATTTATTTAAGATGCGCAGAATAATTTCTTGATTTAGATAAAACTCAATAGTCTGAGCTTCTGTTTATTGCCCTGGTTTGAATAAATTTGCTAAATACCCATTTTTAGGTTGGAAAAATATAAAATGGCTTCCATTTTTATTCAAAATTCTTCTTTGCCTAGAAATGTTATTCCATCGAGTTACAAATTTGTTATCCTTGCTCACATTACAAATAAGATTGGTCCATGTAGGTCAACACCAAAGTTCTCAGTAACATTTTACTGCAGATATGCTTTCCTACCATGCCAGATTATTAGACAATGGAATTCTACTAGAGAGGGAAGATGTTTGGTTAAAGAATGAACTTCAAATTTAGCAACTGGTCTACTTCCGCAAATGGTACAGATTATAATCTGACAAGAGAATGCTTCTTAATTGTTTTCAAAGTGTCCTGCTTAACAAATAATATTTGAATAATACCAACAACAGATGTTTCTAACCTTCCAGAATATCATTTTTTCTGTTTCTTGCCAGCATCATCCCTTTTTTGCTTTTTAAGTGCTCTGTTTTTCAGATGACTTGGCTCTACTGTTGCTCACATTGACCATCTGCTGCTATCAAAACAATGAGACACAATGGTCAATACTTATTGATAGTTTAAGAACTAACCTTCCCAAAACATTGAAGTTGCACATTGGCTAAGTTTGTTATCACAATTCAGAAGTGATTGGCTTATTTACAGAGTTATCAAATTATTTTCTGAGATAACATGGAGCACCAGGTAACTTTATTTTTTGATAACATTGGTGAACGCCTTACTCTTTCAGGAGGACATCAGAAAAGAATTATTAACTACCAGTTTCATCAAATGCTTAATTAACTTACCATGACAGACATAAGTGCATTGAAGACAATAATCCCCACTGCAATACACATCCAAAGCTATCTAAAATGAACTCAGTTTGCTTTTTAAAAATCTATGTAGTATAAAGAAAAAGACAAAATATTCAAGTAGATCATAAGCACAATCTGTGACTCAGTCCGTGCCTTAGCACAGGGAGTTTTAGTTGAACTCACCCTAACTTTGAGGGGAATTATTTGATGCTGGCTTGGAGTAATTATGATTAATGCCCTAATCCTTTTTCCAAACTTAGTTTTTTGTTTGTGTGTGTGCTTGTTTATTTTGACAAATTAACTATCTCTCTTAGCTTTGCAGTTCTTACATTTTTTTCAGGTTTCTACTGAATGTATGTGGGGGGTGGTATGCTTCATGGAATATTGGTCCACGTGATGTTGATAGTGGCAGAAAGTTTAGAAAATGAGAATAATCATCACCCAGGTTCAGCCGTTTGATTTGTTTGTAGTTGGCAGCAAGCCCAAAACTAAGGACAGTTGTTCACCTAGATTCCCATTAGGAGGAAACTGGGTAAACTAAACTACAATGTGTAGATATTATGAAAACTATACACATCACTTAAAATGATTTAATTTTATGTCTGCTTCCCTAGAAAAATCTTTCAAGCATAAGCCTGAATGAAAATGGCTTAACAATACATAGAATGTTATATCCTTATTACATACATATACAAATGTAATGGTAAATACACATAATTCTGTATATTTTCATCAGTATTTTCTCAGATAATTATGGAAATAGAAGGATATCACCTGGTAAGACAAATATCAGATTAAAATAGCAGTTACCTCTGGAACATATGTTTTGGATCATGTGTGTATCAACAGAAATTTAAGCTTAATGAATACTGTCTGATGATTTTTTAAAAAAGTATTCATTAGGCATAACAACAACAAAACAAGTGTTTTTATATTATGAAACACTTCTCAGCAGAAATGCAAGCTGATTTCCATGTAGGTGTTCAGTGAGACATATTGTAACAAAGCATCAAGCATCACTTGTAATTGGCACACATTGTGAATGCAAACTACTTGAAAACAATTCTGTTTTCTTGGGAAAATATTATTTATATAATTTTGTTTATTTTTTTTAGTTTAAAAGATTACTTACACCATATCAAATATTAACCTTTCCTATACCCTAATTATTATAAATATAGAATTAGAGCTTGCTAGGCTATTTTGTCATAAAACTCTGATAAACTGAACTAATGCTAAATTCTAAGCAAATAACTATATTGATTTTAGTTACTCTATTAATCAGAAAGGTTTAGATGATAGGCACCAAAAGACATAACTCAACATAATAGAAAAATATGAATATGTATTAAAAAGTCAGAGAATTCCTGGGGAAGAACTCTCTGTCAAGTATGAGTACATGCCCTACCCTACCGCACCAGTAGTGCCAAGTAGTAGTTCCACTAAAATCCTTGCCATTAAATTTAGAATGAGCCATTTCCTCCCCAAGTGAATTGGGAGTGAGGAGAGGTATATGGAGCTTTAGTACACACTTCTGCAATGAGCCTGTCAGCAGGCAGGTAACACAGCATGGCTTAGCCACTGTTGCTTGTCCCCTGATATTTTCCAGGTACACTGTTAGGTTGCCAATCTGGCAATCTGGGTTTGCTCTTTAATACTGATGGATGGCTTTATATTTCTTGATTTAACATATTTTATTTCTCTGTAACATATTTTTCACTATTTTGCCAAATCTAATTCTGTTTTTGCTTTCCCATGCGGGAGACTACCCTGACTTTTTTCAGAAGTATTCTTAGTAAATTCATTCCATCAGTACTATAGATCACATTGGAAAATTGGACCAGGAATTATACAATGATAAGTTTATTAATATGTTTAAGTGTGCATATGAACATTTTAAAATGAAGAATTTATAAAGGTCTAACACTGTTGTTACACAAGCTTGTAAATAGTTTGCACTTTAAGATAATAGAAACACCGAACGGCTATTATTGGATTTTAGAGCATATAATTTGATCCGTAATGGAATGCAATTATTAACCTGCCTAAACCGAGTAGTCAATATCAAAAGAAACTTGATCCTTGAGCTTAGTACCAGTCTGTCAATTGCTTCCCACTGCATGGTATATAACAACAAAAATAGAACAAGTGTTTGTGAATCAGAACTGCCTCACTGTTCTCCTACTGAGGCCCCGGACAGAGCATTGTGAAACATATTCTCCTGCTAGTTTCATGATTTCACTTATGTTTCTAGCAATTGTGGCAGCTTGTTTTCCCAATCTCTTATTACCATCAGTAAGGAAAGGATTAAACCTATTCTGAGGGAGTAAAATAGGGTTCAATACATTTCTCCTTCCATAAGTCATCTTATTCTTACTCTTCTTCACATAAGACCCTTACATTTTTCCTCTAAATTCTTGGCTTCTTCTCTCCTCTGGGTATTTATCCAATTTTTCTTCCCATTTATTTCTTCTGCTTTTATCTATTGCCAGTACAAAGGGTCAATAAAAAGTTCAATTCTTCTATATCCAAAAAAAATTATCTTGACCTCACTTCTTATTGAAGTATTATACTTTTATCTTTTAACTAAAAAAAATTCTCAAAAGTTAAGTGTAGCTTCTGTGATTCCCAGTTCTCATTTTCCACTAATTCTTCAAGGTACTATAATCTTATTCTGTGTCTATAAGTTGATTTTAAATAGGAAATTAAAAACCTTCAAGTTGCCAAAATCAACAGCAATCTATTCTTAGGCCTCATTCCTAAAAAATGTCCACTGTTTGGCAACATCTTCTTGTAACTAGATGTTTACCTTTAATTCTGTGATAATACTATATATATTCTTCTTCTCTTCTCTCTCTTGATGTCCCCTCCCCAATATTCAAACATTTGTTACTTGATATTTACTTAAAGCCTGTCCATGTTTGGGGCTAGTGTAATTTCATTTTTCATTTTTCTTTGCCTTTTTTTTTTTTTTGCCTGACCTTAATTAAAGGCATTTAGAATACTTTTTTGGTTAAACTATCCATATTTATTTTTCCCAGCTTTATGAGATTAATTGACATATAACAGTATGTAAGTGTATAATAGACAGTGTGATGATTTAATATATATATATATATATATATATCATGACTTGATGATCACGATAGGGCTAGTTGATACCGCCATCACCTCACGTATTTTAGCCATTGGATTCAGTTTCCTCTTTTTTTCTGCTTTCTTTGAAATGACATCCATTCATAGAGCTTTGACTTTTATCTCTATGACTACAACAGCCAAACTGTAGAGGAAATCAAGGCTGATACCAAAGATGAGACACCATTTGCCCTGACTAGTGCTGTAGATATTGAGACACCATTTGCCCTGACAAATGCTATAAATGCTTATCTCCCACCTCTGTAAGCCCCTTCGCACCAAATCTATACCACACTTCCCAAGACCCTTCCCCCACTTGGCCCAGCATAAAAGGAATGCGGGCCTATTGTTCTGGGCTCAGAATTTGGAGTTTGTCTCCTCTGGGCCCGTGCACATAAATAAAGATCGTGCTCCTAACCCCTCAGCGTCTGGTCGCTTCATTTTTCCGTAACAAAACCACTATGCCAATTCTAGTATCTCCTCTGAAATCTAAAACCTTATTTCCACATTCCTGTTGAACATGTTTATGAAGACCTATCTCCTTGATCCTACAAATTTATGAGGTTTATACATGAAATAATAGTATTACCTCCTTAGCCTGCTTTTCTTTTTCATTTTGTATCTCAGGATATAACTTGCCATGTTAACCAAGTTATTGATTTTAATGTCCTTTTTGACGATTGCCTCCCCTTTATCCCCAGAAGCAGTCTTTTTCAAGTCAAAGCTTCTATCTCAAGAATGTCTTCAGAATCTTTTTATTCCATTCCAAGAAAACGTTTATAGATCAGACCTTTTTAAATACACCGCTATTTTCTAATTTCTTTCTGAGTGTTCTCTGACACCCATTATTTCTTATTTACTAACCATTCATTCTGTGAGACTTGCTTCTAAAATTGTCTTCATTACAAAAAAATCTTGTTTCACTCTTTTGCTCAAAGGTCTTAATATTTATAAATTTGTCTATTATATGAATCAGAGTCTCTCATTCACATGTGATGTCTAATTTTCTCTAAAATATCTGTCTTTTTAAAAAGATTTTATTTATTTATTTTTAGAGATAGGAGAAGGGAAGAAGAAAGAGAGGGAGAGAAACATCAATCGATTGCCTTTCATACACAACCCAACCATGGATGGCCTACAACGCAGGCATGTGCCCTGACTGGGAATCAAACCAGCGACCTTTCACTTTGTGAGATGATGCTCAGCCACCTGAGCCATGCTAGTCAGGGTGTCTGTGCCTTTTTAATAGGCTCTTTTCCCAGCTTCAAGACTTATGTCAAGTGCCAAGCCCTTTTTGAAGTTTATTCTAATGCTCTCCATCAGAAAAAGATTTTATCCACTCGAGTCTGTAACTCAATTAGAGTTCTTATTAAAGCATAGAAATATAGTCAATAATATTGCAACTATGTGTGGTGCCAGGTGGAGTACTGGAAATATTAAGGGGAGCACTATATAAAGTACATGATTGTCTAACCACTAAGCTGTACAACTAAAACCAATACAGAACAAAATTGAAAGAAAAATAAACAAATAAGTAAATTGCATTATAGGGTGAAATTTCTTAATGGCATAAATCACAAGCACCAGTGAAGCTCTTAAAACAGTTTCTTTTCCCAACGTTTTGTTGAATTAAGTTGCATGAGATCACCTTATGCTTGGCTGTATTTATTGTTAACCATGCGACTGGACTATAGTTTGGCACAATTGGCCTACAAAGAGTTGGTTATGAGATCAATCATGAGGTTTTTAGGATTGGTTTTTAGGTTACTTACTTTCATTTCTTTCCTCTTAAAGTTGGGAAGATTCTATGCAAAACCTCAGGGTGACTTAGTTAAATGGACTTGATTCTCGGAAGTCCACATCATCCTACTCTTCTTCTCACTCTTTTCTTGAAGTGAATGATAACTTATCATAAATATAGTAATATATAGTAATACATATAATTTTATATATGACTTATGTCACATTTTATATATTATTAACACATTAATATATATTAAATTGCCTTCTTGAGGTCATGCTGGTCTGTGTCACTATCTGCAAATACTGATAAAGACATTCATAATAATAAGCAGCATGTCAGAGGGACTTACAATGAGAAATAGTAAAGTCAAGTCCATACAGAAATAGATTTCTAAATATGCAGGCTTTTGTATCATCTTCTCTTCCAACTCATGCTCTTTTCATGCTGCTCCCTCCTCCTCTCCTCTCCTTACCCTCACAGCCCTTCTCCTCTTCAGCACTTTAACTCCCATCCTCATGGTTGCCTTTCATTTTTATACTGCACGAAACTTATTCCTGCCCTGGCCAGTGTGGCTCAGTTGGTTGGGTGTTGTCCCACAAACCTAAAGGCAGCCTGTTTGATTCCCAGGCAGGGCACATGCCTGGTTTGCAGGTGCGGTCCTGGGTCATGGTGCATATGGAAGGCAACCAATCACTGTTTGTCACATTGATGTTTCTCTCCCTTTCTTTGTCCTTCCGTTCCCCCTCTCTAAAATATAAAGAAAGAAAGAAAGAAAGAAGCAAACTAAGTCCCGTAGAGTCCTCAGAGGTATATCTTCTCATTAGATGGTATTTCTTCCCTTTTCCATCACTTTGCCAGCTTCCTGTCTCCAGTTACATGTCAGCATAGGTCACTTTTCCCTAACTTCCTGAAAGAATCCTTTTCAAACACCCTCTCTAGAGCAGCCCACCACCCTGTATTACATACTCTAGTTCTTTGTGTAGGTACGTCACAGCACCTCTCACAAATTGCCGTTACGTCATTTAATCTTCTGTTTGTTTATCCATTATCTTTTTTCCTCATTAGACTCACCACAAGAAAGGCAGCATTCCTTGCCCACCATCATATCCCTTGCTCGGAAGGACCGTCAGGCTTTGTTTCTCTCCCGCTGCAGCCACAGAATGGTGGCCGTGGGCCTGGAACATTTCCTCACTGACAGGTTGAGTCCTCAGGGCCTCTGCTGCTAGACTTGCTTTGTGAGGGAATTACCTTTCCCTGCTCCCAGCCAGATATACACTCCTTTGTTCTGTTTGAGGTGTGAGTTAATACCCCCTGGGCGTGCCCCGAGGTTCCTGTATTTCACAGAACGCTTGGGGTGGGGGCAGGCGGAAATCCTTTGGGCTGCAGCGCAAAGCGGCCTGGCGTTTGCAGTTACATTGCCCGTGTGGGCTGTGGAGAGGACCTGCAGTTGAGCCCGGAGGTCTGTTACAACCGGCTAGATCTTGTGCACTCTGCCTCCTCTCTTAACGTGAGCAAAGCTAGTACAGTTGAGCCTGGTGTGCACATTGTGTGCTCTTGGTGACCTTGAATCATGCACAGGTCTCTTTCCTGGATGGCACTTACCTGCCTTTTGACCTTGGCTACACAGTCTGGCCATGGGAAATGGAGACGACTTCCTAATGGTTTTTATAACACTCAATACATATGAGACATTTAATAAATATTTATTTAATTTATAAAGTAAGAATAAAGAAAATCTTATTAAACCCTGTCTAAAAATATTAATTGATTCCATAATTAGGAGGAAATGCAGGATGATAGCAAACTTCAATATATAACATTTCGTGGTTAACCCTCATGTAGAGTTAGCTCAGTAGCAAACTTTATATAATCGATTTCATAATGTGCTTTTAATCATATTTAATTAATTATTTTTCATACAGTTCTGGGAAGAAGAATCCCTCTAGTCATTTTTGTAAATTACTAACCGTACCTCAAGTACCTGACATTTTTAGACTAGGTATACTGGGTAGATAATATTTATTTTAGTGATTTTGTTTTTAGCCAGGCTTATTTCTGTGGGAACATTTTACAAGCATATCTTCTTCATACTTGCCTGGTCACTGCCATTAATTAGGTCTTAAAATAAATACTTAAGATAAATGATAGGTCATAAAAGCAAAAGATAAAAGAATTAAAAGTTATTGTATCAGGGATTTCATGCTATGCCCAGAAGTGATGAAGGCTTCACTTTTACAAAAGCCTGAAGTGTGTACCCAAAAGGAATTAAAAAATAAAAGCAAGGAAATAAGAATTAATTTCAAATACATTCTAAGAAAGACGAAACCGTATCAAATGTCAAGGAAACAATTGGACCTTCCTGCCTGGTATTGAGTTGGCAGCAGATGCCTTTGTGGCATTCGTACCTCCTCACCACAGTCCCTCACGGAGTCTCTGCAGTAAATACTGTTTAGCTCAGCCGTCTATCATTTTCTCCATTCAAGTCTCTATCTAGAAAGGTAAGATTTTGCCCCTGGCTTGCTGGACTATTGCCCAACATAAAGATAATTAGATTTCAACAGAACAGAAGCTAATTTGTGGGCTTAATATATTGCCGCTTTTAGATAGTACTAAAATCCTTTCCTAAAACACTAAGTGCACATCAATATTAACATAAATCAAGCAGTTTCCAACCTTATATCGGAGGGGTGTTTTTCATTATTTAAATCCCTAGAGATGGTACAGTATCTATGACTACCTAATAGTTAGGTAAGTTATACATAGAAATGATACTATTTTACACTTGAGTTGGAATCCAGAGAGTTTTCAGGGATTAGAAAATATGAACTAACTTGATTGAGTTAGTCTGTTTTCACTTTTAAGTCTTAAGAGATGGAAGTCTGCTGAATCATTGAATCACCAGAGTTAAATTTGCTGTATTAACTATAGAGTCTATTTATGTGAAAGTAGGTCACATGTTTTTCCTTAACAATTAAAACATTTATTTCTATACTATGTATTTATTTTTATCTAGTGTGTGGAAATCATTTTTTACTAGACATATTTTGATAATCTAGCACAAAAAAAGTATTATTTCTCTAAAAATATACAAAAAGAATATAGGACATCCACTAAATACAATCACTCCATGCTTGTGGCTTCGTGATGCCAAGCGGACTGACCTGTATTCTGTCAAGCTAAAAGCACAGGTGAATGGCTGCGTGATCAGGATTTTTATTTTCATTTATTTGATTTTGTTATATTTTCGTACTATACCGCATGGGAAATATATTTGGGAATCATGATCAGGACCACATTCATTCTTCCTGAAGTAGCACATAATTGCATAGTGTATCCACAGGGAAATTCAGACCTCAGCTGGGGAGAGCACTCGAAAAGAATAGGCTCACCATAGGGCTGTTATCAGCAAAAACTGTTGTTGGAAGTGTCATAGAGACAATGTAGTCACACCGTACATTATGTTGGCATCTAACACATTTACTTTAAAATGCTGCATCAGCCTACCCATCTTTAAATGCACCTAATCATCTAGGGAGCACTTTTTGGTTTTAACATTATTGAGGTATAACTGAATGCAATCCATGGAACATATTTAAAGGGTACTGTTGGGTAAGCTTCGAAAAGCTAGTGTTACAGAAAATGAAATGACCAGACACCGAGGGGTTTTGGAGCACAATCTTTATTTACGTGTACGGGCCCAGAGGAGTCAGGCTCCAAATTCTGAGCCCAGAACAATAGCCCCGCACTCCTTTTATGTTGGGCCAAATGGGGAAGGTCTCGGGAGGTGTGGTATAGATTTGGCGTGAAGGGGCTTACAGAGGTGGGAGAGAAGCATTTACAGCATTAGTCAGGGCAAATGGTGTCTCAACATCTACAACATTAGTCAGGGCAAATAGCATTTCATCTTTGGTATCAGCCTTGATTCCCTCTACGTTCCCCTCCAAATTCTGAGCCCCAATCAGGGGCAGACGTCTTTCTTTCATACCCCTGACTTCTCCTTAGTCTACGCGGCACAGGCGGGATACAGAAACAGATGCAGAAGTTAGGTGCGTTACCTTATTTGGAAATATTCTAGGCTCTAGATGGGCTACCTAGCAGAAGCAAGTGACAGAAGCGGAAGTTTAAAATTTCTGTATGGTGCTCTTGGTTCATGGGGAGTTCCTTATCACTAGAATTGCAATCAAGAGCAAGAACACGTCCGTCCCTCACTTTTCCTTGCTCCACACTGTGTGATCTTTCCTCCCTTCCTGCCCTTGCCAGTCTTCAAGTAGCACTGATTTCCATTTTTTCACTACCTGTTTTCATTTTCTAGAATTGCATGTAAATGGACTCATGAATTATGCACATTTTTTAGTCCTGCAACTTTCATAAACCATAATTATTTTGCGAATATCAATAGTCTATCCTTTCCATTGCTGAGTAGTGATCCATTATATGAATCAATCACAGTTCCTTTATCAGTTACCTGTTAATGGACATTTGGGGTTTTTTGAAGTTTTTAGGCATTACAAACACATTGTGCATGTTTGTGTACAAGTCTGTGTATGTACAATGATTTCATCTTATAGGAAAATACACCAGTGGGGAATGACTGGATCATATGATAGATAATGTTTAACTTCTTAAGAAATTGCCAAGATGATTTTGAAGTTAGTGATACCATTATAAATTTCCACCAGAAGTGTCTGAGTGTTCCAGTTCTATATTCTCAGTAACACTTGGGCTGTTTGACCTTTTAAATTTACTCATTGTAATAAGCTTGTAATCATATCTGATTGTGGTTTTAATTTGTGTTTCACTAATGACTAATGAACCTGAGTATTTTTATTTGCATATCTGATATCCTGGGATTTTCTTTGTTGAAGTTCTTGTTGAATCCTTTCAGTTTATTATGTTTTGAGAATTCTTTATGCAGTCTATATATAAATCTTTTACCAGATACATGATTTGAAAACATTTTCTTCTAGAAAGAAATATTTTCTTTCTTTCCTTAAGTGTCTTTTATAGAGCAGGAGCTTTTAATTTTGATGAAGTCCAATTCATCTTTTTCTTCTGTGGCTATGCGTTTGGTGTTTTATGTAAGAAATTTTTGCCTAATCCAAAGTGTCAAAGGTTGTTTCCTCTGTTTTATTTACTTTTCCAGAATTCTTTTTTTACTTTAAGATCTCATATTTGTTAACATTTATATTTACCTGGCATTAGAGATGGATGAAAGTTCTTTTTTCTTAGATGTGAATGTCCAATAGTCCTAGCACAATTGTTCAAGAGACTACAATTTGCTCACTGAATTATCTTTGTGTCTTTGCCATAACTGTTGTTCATAAATGTATGAACATATTGATGAGTTCTATTTTGTTCCATTCATCTATTTTCTCCCTTGGCCAAATTTCCACACTCTTTTAACTATTGAAGGTTTATAATAAGTTTCGATATCAAATAGTGTTAATCCTAACTATTGTTTTTCAAAATTCTTCTGGACATTCTGGGTCTTTCACATTTTCATATCAATTTTAGAATCAGTCGGTCAGTTTCTGCAAAGACATCTGGGATTTTAATGGGGATTTTTTAAAATTATAAGTCAATTAAAGGAGAATTTATATCTTAAAAATACTCAGTTTTCTAACATGATGCATGTCTTCCATTTATATAGTTACACTTTATTTCAACAATGGCATGTGATTTTGTGTACATAGGCCTTTCACACCTTTCATTAGCTTTTCCCTAAGTATCGATATTTTGATGCCATGATAAATGGCATTTCTAAAATTTCAGATTCTATGTGTTTCTAGTATATAGAAATGAAATTATTTTTGTATATTAATCTTGCATCTGACAACCACCTTGCTAAACTCACTTAATAGTTCTTAGTAGATTCTGTTGGATATCTAAAACAACATTCATGTTATCTGAGAACAGACAATTTTGCCTCTTTCCAAATCAGGATGCATTTTATTTCTTTTTTGTTGTCTAATTACACATTGGTTAGAAACTCCAGTACAATTTTGGATGAAAGGGAGGAGAGAAGAAATTCTTGTTTTATTCTCTGTGTTCGGGGAAAAGCATTCAGTCTTTCCACATTAAATAGTATAACAGCTGTGGGTTTTCCATAAATGCTCATTATCAGGATGAGGAAATTTCTTTCTGTCTTAAGTTTTCTGTGAGGTACTTTTTATATAAAAAATTGAATATGTTATAATTGGGCCATAAAATTGAATAGTGTGCTTTTATTGAAACTGGTGACAAAGGATTTATTTTATTGACAAGGAAAAAGTTTAGTACATTTAACCAAAAAAGCAAGTTGGAGAGCAGCATTTTTAATGTAGATTAAAAGCAAACAATATATTAGTTTGATTTCAGTCTTATTGAAGGGAAATGGGTGAACATATTTACAACTATCTTGAAATGTTATATCTGTGTATGGATGTATATACAAAGAAGTACCTGGCATATATGGGCTATGCATCAAGTTTTACTTTATTCTTCAGTGTCCTGTTTGTCGTTTGTTTATTGTTATTGCTTAAGTGTTTGTGTGCATGTTTATAGATGTTTAGCAAGGTGTGTTGATATTACCACAAATAAATTATATCAATAGGGAAAAAGCAAACATTAAAGCTAGTTCCATTATGTAATTTAAAATGAAAACATTCTATGAAATAAACATGTTTTAGATGAACACATTCAAACTTATAATGTAATGCATATTTCAGCTTATTATTTCATCAAACATTAATAATAATGACACAAATAAATTTTAAAACCTACAAGAAATGATGAGTCTATGTGGAACACTACTTATTTTATCTCTTCAATTCAGCCAAATTGTATCTTCAATATTATAAACCTAAGAGGTTCAGATGGTACAGGTTAATTTTCAGTAGCACAGCTGAATATTTTGGGGCTCATCCAAGCTGAACCCTTGGAGACTCATTGAGCTTTGGTGTGCATTGACCCTGTACCTTGGTTTTCTTCCTTCTTCTCAGCAGCATTCAAAGCCAGGCCATGCAGGCAGAATACCAAATAAGTGTATCTAGCCAGGTTTTTAGGTTTTTACATTGCCTTTTGTGTGCTCACTTCATTTTTAAATAATACTCTTTTTATTTAAAATGTCACATAAATGCAAGGAATGAGTTTAGAAAATAAAATTAGAATGCAAGGTCATATACAGAAATTTTTAAAGAAGATAAAAAGTATTCATAGGCTTAACATCAGAGATAACTGTTGTAAATATTTTTATCTAATTCTCTTCCTAAGAAAAATGTTAACTAATTTTATTTTTGCTTTTAGTCTTTTTTATTTATTTACTATATTGTAATATATTTAGCTATGACACTAAAAGTTTCAAAAATGCAGTTTTTAAGGACTGCTAGTATACCATTTAATGAATTAAATTTCTCTTGTTAGAAAATAAAGTTGACAGTACTTTATTATTACAAATTACATTCTGAAGAATAATTTATGAATTTTTGAGGAGTTTATGATGATTTATTTTTAAGATTAAATATTTAGGACTAGGATTCCTGGGTCAAATTTTATAAATATTTTAAAGACTATTACAGAATTACAATAACAATTTACATGTGCACGAAGGTACCTTTTCTGCTTTATGCTGCTTAATGCATCTTTTTATAAAATGTTGAGAAAATACTTTGGGGTGGTTTTGTTTGTTTATGAAGATATCATGACTTTTTCAAATTATTTTAGTATAGTGGGTATACAATCTTTCATTTGTTATATTAGTTTCAAGTGTACATTGTATCGTGATTTAACATTTTTATACCTTACAACAGATTACCCCCCTAATTCTAATAATAATCTGTCACTATGTAAACTTATCACAGTATTATTGACTATATTCCTCTTCCCCTTTTCATCCATCCCCAACCAACTCCCCCCTGGAAACCAACCCTTTGCGTCCATGTCTAGAGTCTGATTTGGCTTTGTTTTGTTTGTTTCTTGGTTTGTTTTGTTCTTGATTCTACATATACAATAGGGTATTAAGGAGCAATAAAAAAGAAATTTTGCCATTTGTGACATGGGTGGGTCTAGAGGGTTTTATGCTAAGTGAAATAAGTCAGGCAGAGAAAGACAAATACCATGTGTTTTCACTTATATATGGAATCCCATCTATTGCCTATTGAAAATCTTTGCTATACAAAGAAAAGAATTATCAGCACAGCTTATCAATTCAGTCATAATAGGTCAAATAAATTTCAAAAAGTCTTTCTTTTTGCTCTACTTTAAGATTGTCTTAAATTTTAGTAGTACCACTCGTATCCAACATTCCCTGCAAGTAGTCATCATTAGAGCCTATCTGTAATTGATTGCATTATTCTCAAGATATTTAATATGTTTTAAGCTACAAAGTGCAAGATCTGCCTACCACAACACTGTTCATTGTTACTTGGGTGCCCACTTTTTCTAATTTAACTTGCCCAGGTTTATATTCATATGTGAAGCTTATTCCAATTAGTTGTGATTTTCAGGAATCAATTAATCTATAATTCATTGATCATCTTTTTTTTGGGGGGGAACCATGCTTTGAAAGAGAGAAAAGAAAATATATATATATATATATATATTTGTTTATATGTGTACATGTATATGTGTACATACATAGAAGGTATATTATTATTTGCTGGGGATGTAAATACATGTATGTATATATTTGTATATATACGTTTGTATATATTATATATTATATACATATAAATTAAGGGAAATATTATCAAGAAAGGAAAAAGGAAATATAAGTCACTGTCAGATTTTTAACATAATCGTAAATTTGCATCTTATTGTTACTATCTCAATCTTATAAATAGCAAGAATTATTTTCAGATTCTAAGAAATGTAAATTTATTTATTTTTCAGAATTTGAAGTTAGTTTTTATTTAAGCATCATTTTGTTGAGTGATAGGAATCGATCCTGATCAAGTTAGGATTTCCCTCTTTACTTTCCAATGATTGTGTCTAATTCTGGGAGCTAATGAAGTTTCAAGCAGTGTTGTCGACTGTCCTTGATAGAGGTAGCTATGATATCTGCAATTCTACATGGACTTCACTTAGTAGTCTGGAGTGGCCACTCTTTCTTTCTGACCACAAGAACCCTTAGATTCCCCTGGGCTCTTTGCCACATCAGTAACAATGTAGACAACACTGGAGAGCTCCGTATCTCCAGAGCCAGGCTACATACTGGTCTGTCTCAGGTCCTTCCTTCTGTCTAGGAATCCACACCATTTACACATTTTATCTATTCTTTCCCATGAATGGGGTCTGAGATGTGGTCCCTTCCCTGAGCTTTATGGAGAAATGAAGTACGAATTAGTTACACCTTGAGGTTCCCAAAATTTCCTAGGCATTTCTCTTGATTTCTCATTTCCAGGCCTCAAAGAGGGAAGGGCTCCTTCTCAAAAACTCACTAAGTTCTCTTTATTTCCAGTTTGATTTTCTTCTCTTCTCTCCTCTCTCCAGTTTAGACAAAATTTACTAGTCCCTAGAGCAGGAAAGACTGGCTGTAACATATTTTTCAAACCTTTTGTCTTAGATCTAACCCACAGTGTTTGAAAGTCAAAAGCAAAGAACAGCATTCTTTTCATCTCTGCATTTTGCTTTGTCATCTCTTCATCTGGAGAATCCTGACTGCTACCTGAATGGTGTGGAAAGAGGAGCAGGAGGAATTTTTCATAGAAAATTTGAGTAGAAAATTATCACATACGGTAACAAATGAAATTTGTATCACATTGCATCTTTTCTTGACAACATCCTTTGCAAATTTATTCCCTGGGGGGTTCATTTCTCACTAAAACATTTGGGCAACATTTCAGTCACCTCATCTCTGAAAAGGAGATAATGAGAGAAACTAAGTAATAATAAAAAATTGAATGAGAGCCCTGGCTGGTGTGGCTCAGTGGGTTGAGCACTGGCCTGCAAACTTAAAGGTCCCAGGTTCAATTCTGAGTCAGGGCACATTCCTGGATGTTGGACCGGTTCCTCAAATAGAGGCATGTGAGAGATAACTGATCCATATTTCTCTCACACATCAATGTTTCTCTCCCTCTTTTTCTCCCTCCTTTCCCCTCTCTAAAAAATAAATAAAATCTTTTTTAAAATCCTCTTAAAAATTAAATGAGATAATGCTTACAAATAGAATTTCAGTCTTGAAGCACATAAAGTATAATGTTAGCTACTATTATTAGCTAATATTTTAGATTAAACCAAGCTATTTCCCACCTCATGATTATTACCCCATGATTCTTTACATAATTTAGACTTTCTCATAACTTCCAGGGCTCAATAATACTAGATGGACATCAATGGATGGATGGATGGATGGATGGCTGGATGGATGGATGGATGGATGGATGGATGGATGACATTATCTTTATATTAATACTACTGTTAGCTTCAAGCTTACTAATTCAATGTATCAGGTTTTATAAAATTAAAAAATATTTAAAACCTTCTTTTACTTATGAAGCATTATTATTTACTCACAAACCTGCCACTGGCATAGAAGGAAATTGTAATTGAATCCATTTTGCCTGTGGTAAAACTCATTTACATCCATTTCCAAAAAAACAATGATGAATAGGAAGGGCATATCCAGAAGAGTCTGTTTCAAAAGCCTTTAGGCAGAACTTTCAAATCTGAAGTAATTCTCAGGCATCATTTCAAAGTCGAAACATTAAACAATTCATTGCAAAACTGCAGACCTGACTTTTGCAGCCCTTCAAATGGTTCAACAACTGAAATTTGACCCATGCATCTTTGTGTGATTTGTCTTTACAAAGGCCATGAGCAAAATACTCACTATGAAAAAAATGACTCTTCAAGGAATCATATTTAACTTTTTAAGAAAAATTTATTGTGGCAATTTGCTTGTTTTAATATATTTACTTATTTTTTATATCGAACAAATATTTCAATAAGCTTCTTCAGCCTGATATATGAGAATCACTGTAGTGCATGATTGAGTTACCAGTTACAAAGTTTGGAAATAGGAAAGGCAAAACAGTGTGGTAAACAGAGCCCTAAGCTAAGCACAAATTCTGCCACCACACAGCAGTTTAAATGTTTAAGAGTCACTTTAACTGACTTGTTATCTGTGTCTTTAAAGGACTATACCAATTAGTTTAATCTTAGTTGCAACTAATAGAAAAGTTCAGTGAAATTAGATTAAACAGGATAGGAAATTTAGTTGTTCGGATAGCTATAAATTTCAGACTCAGTGTAGCTTCAGGTGAGGCTTTATAAACAGGTCAACGATGGCATGAAACAATGGCTTCCTCCTATATTTTTATGCAAGTGAAAGGTAAAACCACGGTACCCTTAGTTCCACACAGGCTGTTTCATCTTCCAGTTGGGTGTCCTGATAATCTCATAATGACAAAAGCAGTTTTGGTTCTCATTTTCTCACACCACCTTGTTTAGATTAGATTTTTTTTTTTTGCATTCAAACGAGTTTTTTTGGAATCAATGATCTAAATGTATTTTTGGTAGTTATCTGTTTGTCTTCCAGTGATGAATTGAAAATGGCCATAGATACTTCGACATGCTTTATTGAAAAATGGGATTTATGCCCTCATGTCATGAATCAGAGGTGGAAGCTCTGCTCCAACTTTGATCAGTGGAATTACACGGGCGATATTGAGCCAATTTCTGGGCCCGGGCTTGAAAATACTTGCAGTTTCTACTTCTTACCACTTAGAACACTTCCTCTCGGAACCTAGCTGCCATGCTTTGAGAAAATCCAATTAACAAAAGGCCCAGGTAGAGAGAATTGGGCACTGCTGATAGCCTGGGCTAAGCTATCAACCAATACTCAATAATAATTTAGCCAACCAAGTGAGTGAACCGTCTTGGAAGTAGATCCTCAGCCCTATTTGAGATGTCCCTGCTGATTCTGGGTGGAACAATGAAAGCTAACTTCTATAACTCTTACCTAAATTGCCGATCTGTAAGCAGAATAAATTTTTGTTGTTGCTCTAACCACTAAGCTTTGGAGTGGTCTGTTTTACAGCAACAGTTCACCAGAACACCAATTATTTATATAGATAGATAGATAGATATATCTAAATAGCACAGTCTTCAGTATTTATTCTTTGCTAATTGTATATGCTTCTTCATAATATCTGATACAGTAACTTCCCTGAGTGGTGCTGGAATATCATTTTATTCATCAGCTTCAGTATTTATTGATAAAACATTTGATAGCATTACCTTGTTTTATTTTCAGTGAAAGACACCAAAAGACTTATTTTAATGTTCATTATGTTTGCTTCAAAATGACATTGTACCTCATCAAGTATCTGGGAGCTGTTGTTAAAATGTGTAGGATAAGACATTGATAATTATATAATGTTTAAGAACATAAAAGTTCAGCTTTAATGGCAGGTGATCAGGGCTGCCTCTAGGGTATGCAGGACCCCAGACAGCAACTTTTGTGGTTTTTTTATCTACTTAAATAGTTTGAGCCGCCCTAAAGTTAACTTCTTCAGCACCATACTGGTAACTCAGTCCTACACAGTTCCATAAATGACATATTGCACTACAGTGGGGGCCTGGCTATAAAGCCCCGGAGCAATCCTATAGGCATGAGATCCCGAGGCCCCAGGTGTATCTGGCCAACCTCACACTGGTGGCAAAGGGTTGAAGAGCTCTCCAGGGCCCAAGAGTGCAGCAGCCCAAATTTGACACATTCTATCCAGGTGGCACCACCAGGCTAGCCCTGTCCCAGACACCAGAGAGACTTTCAAGGAAGACTTCCAAAACATGGAACCCAGGAAACAGGGCGTTAGGCAGAGGCCCCGATCGCATGTGTCTAAGAGCAGAGCTGCTCGTAATTCATACAGCATACGTTCTGTTCTTGAGAAACCATGCAAAAGATGGGTCTTATTGCTTTCTTTCATTTTATATTGCTTTTGCACTATCAAAATCATTGAATAAATAACTGGTTTTAATAGTGCCATTTCCTGTGAATCCTGATTGATATTGTCCATTATCATTTTTTTCAAAAAATCTTATTTAAGGGAAATTATATGATTTGCCTGTATAAAATATTATCTTTTACAAGTAATTCACTCACCTAAAATAAAAATTAACATTTATATAAATATATTTAAATAAGAAGCAACTACATGAAGGCCTGAAACTTTATATAATATTCCTTATTCCAACACAATATACACTTGTTACTTTACAACCAACCAATATTCCATCCAAGACCACACAGCAGCAGAAGTGCATTAATCTTACCTGGCATCAGCTGAGCCTGGGTCTGAAGACTGGAATAGAGCCCCATTGTTATAGGTTATGGCATAGATGCCTGTTCAAACCAAATTTTAAAAAAATCAGTGCAGAGCTATGGATTTCTAGTTATTGACCATATACAAGCCACTTAAAAGTGTTAGTAGAGATGGTAAAGCGCATTTCTTTCATGGATTTTATTAATATAAGTTAATAAAATAAAACCTAGTACAACTAATGTTCATGCCTTATTCAAATAGATTAGTATTTAAGAAGTGGTATATATGGGATAACATGCTTATTATCAAATATTAAAATGATTTTAAAATATTTTTTCCAAAGGTTAATTCAAACTAAACAGTTGCAGATTTTTCTGTAGACCTCCCTACAATTTTCAGAGTATAATGTGAATTCTTCTGCAAAAAAGATAATATCAGGCTCTAAAAGGCTATTTTCTTCCCTTGGTACGTGAAGGAAAAGGTCACGAACATGGAAACTCCTCCGATTTGCCTGATCTTTCCGTTTACTGTTTATGCAGAGGGAGCCCTGTCTCCACAAAATTCTATCCAGAAAGCATTCTGCCAAACATAAAAACAGTTCTAATGTGAACAGCTTTAATTTCTTTTCTAAGTTTCATTAAAAATGTTGATGAAAATGTCTCAATTCTGGAAATATCTGAGCAAAATGTTGAATTCAATAGCATTCTGATTGTGACTTACAACAGTTAATAGGAATTAATTCTATTTAGATGTTTAAAAGGCCTTTCTCATTTCCTTCATCAGGTTCAATCATAAATGGCTTAATCATTCAGAAGACATTACTTAATTAGATTGCATTAACTAAATAATAACAGAAAAGAAAGGGCAATATGGAAACAAACCAAAATGCTATTAGGAAGGAACTAAGTTCATTCCCCATAATTCCTTTGTTGATTTGTTGAAATTGCTTGATGTAACCTCAATCGAGATTTCTGTTCTCTTTTGTTTATCAGTTTCTCTTCACTTTAGGAAACACAACGTTTATATTTTTGAGAAATATAGAGGTTATAGATATATTGAAACAGGGATTTCAGACAACTGTGTAAATTAGCAACTTAGGTCAGGTTCAAACTTTGATAAAAGAGACCAAAAAACAAATATGAGGTTACATAGTATATAGGAATTATCTTTTGTCTTCACACCGGTCATGAATAAGAAGAATATTTAGTATATAACATCTTCTTAGATGTAATAATTAGTTGATAAACATTAATGAGATAAAAGGAGTAACAGTCTTTAAGAATGGTTAAGATGAGGCCTTGGCAGGATGGATAGCTCAGTTGGTTAGAGCAGAGTCCCAGTATACCAAGGCTTCAGGTTTGATTCCCTGCCTGTCCCCCACCACCGGTCAGGGCACATGTAAGAATGAACCAATGAGTGCATAAATAAAATGGAGCAACAAAAGTAAAAGAAAAAAAAAGGAATATTTAATATTAAGCAAAAGAGACACATCATTTTTGGAATAGTGGACAAGTACTACATTGATTCATTTATATTCATAATTTTAAAACAGAAAAGGAACCTAGAAATCACTTCTCAATTACCCATTCTTAATAAAGATGTCTGCAGAAGTGACTTACTCAAAATCATTGAGGTTGTTTTCAGCAGAGCCAAAACCATAGGGCTTGTGGATTTGGATGGAACCGATGTTCTTTGCAGCTTTCTTTGCTTCTGCTAAAATGAATGCCTTACACTTGAATCATTCTTTGTCTTATCTTATCTGAAGTCATTTTAACATCTGTTACTTGATGCTTAAAGGTAACACAATGGCTCTCATTTCCCTCAGCTTCTCTCTCCAACACTATCTTGCATTACTATTCTTCACTTTCTTCTTCATCCCAGCTGAATTTCCTTTGGTTTCCCATATTCACCATCTTCTTTTTCATCTCTCCTGTCTTCAGGGAAGGTCTTTATAAATGCCTCTGCTTGGGGTATTCCTTTTCTTCCCTTTGTCCCATTAACCTCTTAGATTTTTACTATTAATTTTGGCATCTTAAAATTATGGGAGTAGTATCTGACTCTGTTACAAGTGTTTCATATTCTAGGGTTATAAAAATATGAAGTGTGCTGTGCCTCTCTTTGCTTGAAAGGTTTTGTAGCTTTTCTCATAGACCTGCTCTTTCTCTTTACCTTTTCAAAATACTGTTAATGGGGAATCCTTTTAAAAGTAATATAAATATAAAGAATATAAATCAGTAAAACAAATAAGATGATGACAGATTGTGATAAACACCATGAATGTAATAAAGAAGATGACAAGTTAGAATAAACTGGAAAGGCAGTTTGTCACTTAATCAAAGAAGGCATTGATAAGGATGTAATATTTGAGTTGAGACCTAAAGTTTGAGGAGGACCCAGCAATGGAAAGATCTGAAGGGAGATCATTCCAGGCAAAGAAGATATTAAGTGCATAAACCTCAAGGGGGAAAAGGAATTGGTATATTTAAAACACAGAAAGAAGCCCAGTAAGGCAATAGGATAGTATACAGGAGAGTGTTAGAAGGTTGGCTTGGTAAGGTAGGTACATGTAAGATCGATGTAGGCAGGGTGGAGAGTTATTTTGTCATAAGCACCAAACGATGCCAGGGCTATGTTTTAAACTGCAGAGAAACTCTCTGACTTACTGTCTCTCCTTATTCTAAAGAAAAGTTACATTAGGAATTTACAGTCAATGGGCTTGAATAGAGACAAAGTAGAATAGTAAAACATGTAGTACATATTGAGAACTTATTATCATTGTTACTCAGTCTAACAAATGTATAAAAGGTAACTACAAAGTCATGAAACTTTTAATGGGAGAGATTAGAAAGGGGGATCAACTTCATACATAATGTCATTTTTGCTTTATGAAAAAAATGTTTAAATTTATTTGTATATGAGTGTATACTCATATACTCAGATGTATATGTATAATAATAATGCCTTTCATTTAATTTTTTCTATATGGCTAAAACAATAGAAATATGTCTGTCCTTCCTAATTGTTTTCTAATTAGAGTGAAAAATGACATTAGGCAAATTCTAGTTATAAATTTACACAGTCTATATTCCTTCAACTTTTTGATCTAAAATATATAGCAGGTTACAAGTAATAGATGAGAACAATCACTTCATATGACAGAGGGTGTCATTTTAGTGCAGATATCAGAAGTGGGTAAAACATGCATTTGAATCAGCTACATAAGCAGAGAGATGAGGGTGTTTAGGAAACTCCAGGGAACATGAGACATTGCTGGTGCTAATGACCCCTGCATTGCCGGAAGCCAGTTTTCTATTCATAACCTTTTCCCTGAACTTAAGTAATTTTTCTATTCTCACTAGCTAATCAGAGTGCAGAAGAACATAATGTACTTGTGATAATGTCACTCATGACTGTAATAGTCACCGGAAAGTCCATATGGTCATATATTTTAAAGAAGACAAACAGTCATACCAAATTGTCTTCCATTTTGATTTTCTTGCATTATTTATGTAAAGTATGGGAAAACAGTTTGTCAACATAAGACTGTGAAAGAAATGTCCAGTTTTGCTAGCCAACATACAGCAAAAACCACATTTTATTTGTTTTTGTTTGTACTTATTTATCAAAGGACCATAGTTTTACATGCATAAAAATCTATAAGTAAAATATAACTTTTCTATATGTATTGATATGAGTCAAAAAGTTATAAAAGGTAACTTTCCATTGCATCATTTTGTTTTTCACATTTGCCTCAAGATACATTTCCTCTAGGAATCCTTTGCTAATTCATAAATCACTAACGGTCAGCTTGAGTCAAATCAACAGCAATTAATTTAGCACTTTGTCTTGCTTTGTGAATCCATGTGTATAAAACTTAGACTACCTACTAATATATAAAAAAGATTATCTTACAATTGTCTGTTTTCCCATTTAATTAAATGAGAATGTTATAAGGTTGCAAGTGAACACAAATAAATACCTTAGTACATTGAATGACCCATAATAAGCTCTTTACTTTCTCCTTTCATTCACGCATTCCTTTTCACCTCCATTCTTCCCTCTTTCCCTTTCATCCTAAATCTACGCTGCTTGAGATCAAGGACTTTACAACCTATTTTACAGCCCACAATATATAACATTGTGCGAAATGTGTGAATTCAGTAACTGCCTGTCCATGACTTTGGGAAAAAAATATCTTTGTGTTCCACACGAAACTTTACCTTCCAGTTTCCGAACCACCAAAGGGATGTTTTCTGATTCTCTTTCTCTATCTATTTAAAGTACTCCAGTTTATATAGATCTCTTCAATCGGAGTTATTCTACGCTGTGTCTGCGTTATACACATTTAACCACTGCCCCGTTAGGCCTTTTTCTCTCATTCTCTCTCGCCTCTCCCTCCCTCCCTCTACTATTCTTTCGCAAGCTCCAAAGCTTTTTTAAATTAATAAAAATGGAAGAAAAACACTCTGCATTCTTTATGTTTTTATTTGAATGTTCAAATCGTCATAACATTATGATAGTTTTTAAAAACAGAAGATGTTTCTTTATCAGCAAAAAGGATTATTTTGTATTTACTCACATGTGCATGCGCACACTGAAAGGTCTCATAAAAAATTAACGTATGAAAAACTTTTTAAAGCTTTTCGCATACACAAGAACAAGAGACACTTTAAATATGGAAGTTCAGTTTTTAATTTAAAAAATTTTAATTCATCTTTTTGAATTTTAAGAACTAATAGTCCACACGTTTTTACTCAGCCAGTTATTTATGTCCAGCACTATGTTACGTACCAACTGGATTCTGAAGGAGCAACACTGCAAAGGTCTTCGGCCTTGATTAGACCTTAGATGCAATTATTTAACTCCCTTAGGTAAAAGATTTTAAAAAACGATATTCAAGGAAGTTGTATGACTTTCATCATTTTAAGACATAATGTCATCCTACAAAACTCTCAGTACATAAGTATGGGGGGGGGCAATAAGATTATATATACAAACACACAAAATGCTTAGATGCCTTTAATACATATGAAAGCTATATGATATATTCTTTTTTATAAGTCGTGGAAAGAACTATTTTTTTTTTTTTGTGATAAGAACTCTTAACATGAGATGTACCCTCCTAACACATTTTTAAATTATGCAATGCAGTATTTTTAACTCTAGGCAAAAATGTACAAATTTCTAGAACTTAAACATCTTATATAACTGAAACTTTATACCCCTTAAATAGCAACTCCCCATTCCATGCACCTTCCACCACCCTTTGTAACTACCCTTCAACTCTCTGCTTCCATGTGCTTAACTATTATAGATGGCTCATATAAGTAGAATCATGTGGTATTTGTTCTTCTGTGACTGGTTTATTTCACTTAGCATAATGTCCTCACAGTCTATCCTTGTGGTTAAATATGGCAGAATGTCCTTATTTTTGAGCTGAATAATAATCCACCGTATTATACACCACAATTTCTTCAACTATTCATCTGTCAGTTGGCATTTTGGTTATTTTCACTTCATGACTATTATGAATAATGAATGCTGCAATGAACATAAAAGTGCTAATATCTCTTCAAAATCCTGAATTCAATTATTTTGTATAAATAACACAGGAGTGGAATTGCTGGGTCATATGGTATTCCTATTTTTAGAATTTTGCAGAGACTCTATACTGGTTTCCATAATGCAACCAATTTATAGTCTCAACAGTAATGTACAAGGGTTCTCTTTCCTACACATCCATATCAACACTTGTTTTCTGTTGTCTTTTTGATAAAAGTCATCGTAACAGATGAGAGGAGATAGCTCATGATTTTGGGCTGAATTTTCCTAGTGACTAATAATTATTAAATCTAGTAATTAGTTGACTATCCTTTTATATATCTGCTGATTTTATTTTGATGCTACTGTAAATGGAATTGTTTGTTACTTTCCTTTTCCAATAGTTCATATATAGAAATACTACTAATTTTTGTATGTTGGTTTTGTATCCTGCAACTTTATTTAATTTGTTTATTAGTTTTAACAAGATTTTTTTCTGCAGTGTTTAGGATTTTCTTCATATATGATTATGTCATCTGCGAACAGATAATTTTACTTCCTTTTTGATTTGACTGTCTTCTATTTCTTTTTTCTTACCCAATAGCTCTGGTTATGATTCCAGTACTATATTGAATAGAAGTGGTGAGAATGAATTGATAAGTTCTTAATACATGTCAGTTTTTGTGCTTGTCAACTTATATAATCTCAATATTGAAACAACCCTTCCAAAGTAAAAAAAAAAAAAATTTTTTTGGCCTATTAGCCAACAAAGACTTGAAGAAAATGAGACATTTGTGGAAAGTCTCTTAGGTAGGACATAATGAACCTACATTCAAATCCAGCAAATATCTCACTGGCTGAATGTCTCTGAAGTCCACACTTTTTCCATTATTCTAAACTATCTTTCTAAAGAGATCATTTTTTAAAATGTTGGCAGTTAGAAAATGATTTCTTTTAGAAGATGTTAACAGTATGATGCAGAAATAAATTCCTGAGAGAATCATAGACGACTAGTTTCATAAGTCTTGGATCCATTAGGAAGACTTTTCCAGGAAATGTAATTTTGGAGCTGAGCCTTCACTAGCTTTTAATTCATTTTGTCTTTTGATGAACAGAGTTGTAAGGTAGAACTTCATTTCTCATATCTGGTGCACTTTGGTTTTGGGAACACCTTAAAATGTTTCCCCAAAATACCACTTTTTAAAAAAATCTCAAAAATATATATTTTCTGGATAAGTTACGTACTTTCTCACCCAGGTAGCACCAGAGATTAAGTCCATTGGCTTGCAGAGTCTTTCCACAGTTTTGCCACTCGCTTAGATTTAAGGCTGTATATCTGCTACACTTGGTTAATGTTAATTGTGATTCAGTAATTGAACCTAATAGTCTATGCCATTGTAGTGAGAAAAGATCTTCAATGTGAGAAAAGATCTTCAAAACAGTTCATACTTGTCATGATTCAATTCAACTTATAACTTAATTACAATGTGCCCTCAAGCTAAATTTGATATAAACTATCTGATATTCTTCAGCAATATGGATTCAAAAGAAAATATTTAATTTCTTCAGGCTGATTCACTATCTGTATACTTGAAAATCTTTGATTTTCTACTGTTTTTTTTCTCTTTTCTCCATTCAGCTAACCCACTTTAGTTTATACACTCAGTAAATCTTACTTATACAATTGAAATTGTTTCCTGAATTATGTCTCTGCCTTCAGTCTCCAGCTTGTCTAATTTTCTCATTTCTTGATAGTCAATGATAATTCTTATAAAACATGAGTCACCTGACCAATAAAATAAAGTTGAAAATTTGCTTTCAGACATTAGTTTCTAGCAATATGATGAACTAGGCATACAGGAAGACTCTTTCTGTGAAAACAACTAAAAAATTCTGGGGAAAATTATTTTAAATATCATTTTAAATGGGTAATTGAACTTAGAAAGTAAGGCATACTCAGGCTAAAAATAAAGATGGAAACCTGGATAGCTAAGCAGGGCATGGAAGCCATATGTACTATTGAAAACATTGGTTGAATCAGGTTAAGTGACTTCAAAGGACCCAGAATAAAAAGACAAGATTCAGGGCGTAGTCAAAATAGAGTCTAATAGGAGACCACCATCCAGGAGGCTCGTGCTTTAAAGGTGAACCAGAAGTAAATCAGTCTATCCTTCTCAGTCCTCCCATAAGGGATGCAAGGAAAATTGCTCATTTAGGAACCTGACATTGAGGAGGGGGTTGGACAGGATGATCTCCACATGATTTTGTTAATACAACATTGCTATCCAAAGCTCAAACAAGTAGTTTCTTCTCCAGCCTCTTAAATGTCATGATTTTAACTGATGCATTTTAAAATTAATCTTTTAATCAGAAACAACAACACATGTTAACATTTAAATTTAATAACTAATCACATAAATTAAGTAGCAGGCATCTGCTGGGGAGCTTGACCATCATGCAGTTTCACGGCTCTGGCCAGGTCACCCCGGTTTCCCTTAGGCGATCACTTCTCTCCTATTCTTAGCTCTTCTGTTTAGGGTGAGACGATTACTGAATGTGGACCCCTTTGAGTGGGGGAGGCTCCTGTTACGGAAAAATGAAACGACCAGACACTGAGGGGTTAGGAGCAGGATCTTTATTTATGTGCACAGGCCCAGAGGAGACAAACTCCAAATTCTGAGCCCAGAACAATAGCCCCACACTCCTTTTATGCTGGGCTAAGTGGAGGGTATTGGGAGG
>PVJD01005139.1:0-120939 GCA_004026545.1 Mormoops blainvillei | reverse complement strand
CTGTGGCTCTATGAGGGGAGGGCTCAGAAAAGGAACTTTGGCCTCTTCCAGCAGTTTTGTCTGGGGGGAAGTTGTCTTCCAGCTCTTGCCCTGATCCTGGACACTTCAGTTTCTTCCCATATGCCACTGGTGCCTTTCAAGCTGCTGCCTTGGTGCTGGAGCTCAGAGAAAGTCAGTCTGAGTAAGTCCGTGTGTGGGTTCTTTAAGGGGAACTGCTTGGGAATCCAAAGTTCCTTCCACCAACTCTATCCCCACTGGTTTTTGCAGCCAGAAGTTATGGGAGCTCATCTTCCTGGGTCTGGAACCCTAGGCCGGGGGCCTGGTGTGGGGCTTGGACCCCTCACTCCTGAGATATTCCTCCCAATTTTTACCTACTGCACGTGGGTGTGTGAACAGCCCATTCCATGTCTCTGTATCTCTACCCCTCCTACCAGTCTGGATGGATGTGGTTTCTTCTTTAATCCTGTAGCTATAGGACTTCCATCCAGCTTGACTGATGCTTCTGAATGATGGTTTTTCCATAGTTGTAATTTTGACGTGGTTGTGTGAGGAGGTGAGAGGCGTGTTTACCTAGGCCACCAAATTGGAGAATCACCTCAATACTACTTTTTAAATACCATGAAGACCTCTCTTAGGTCCCCTAGAACTTCTGAACCATTGTACCTTCTATTTCTTTTTGTGTTGTCATATTTTTGCCTTGGTTCATAGCTATTTGTGTGTTATGGATTGAATTATGTCCCTTCAAATGGTATGTTTAAGTCTTAACTCCCAGTACTTGTGAATATGGCCTTTTTTGGAAATAAGGTCTTTACCAACATAATAAAGTTAAGATGAGGTCATGTTAGATTAGGGTGGGCCCTAATCCAATGACTGGTGTCCTTAAAAGAAGAGGGAAATTTGGACACAGGGACATAGAGACACAGAGGAGAGAGACATGGGGGAGGAAGGCCATGTGACCACAGAGGCAGAGATTGGCGGGATGCAGCCGCACGCTAAGGAGCACCAAGGACTGCCAGCAACTCCAGGAAGGGACAAGGAGGAATCCTGTCTTAGGGCCTCTAGAGAGAGCATGCCCCTGCCCACACCTTCATATCGAGCTTTTAACCTCCAGAACTGTCAGAGAATACATTTCTGTTCTTGTAGGCTCCCCCCAGTTTGCGGTATGTTCTTAAGGCAGCTCTAGGCAGCCAATATAGCGTGTTTATCTAATCTTTACTGTTGCCCCGCTCCCAGTATGCTGTAAATTGATTGATTGGGGCTGTAATTTACTCATCATTATCCCCTCAGCACTGACAGATTCATTCAGCTAGTTTTTAAACTAAGGTTATGTTTTTGAAGTATAGTTTATGTACAGTAAAATTTACCCTTTTTAAGCATACAGTTTTTACAAATGCATACAGTTTGTGACCACCACCATAATATCAAGTCATAGAACATTTCCATCAACCCGAAAAGCATTCTTGGGTCCTATTGCAATCCCCTCTCCCTACCCCCGGCCCCTAGCCAACCACTGACTGTGGGTTTTGTCATTTTCATAGCCTGTAGCCCTTTGTGTTTGCTTCTTTCACATTGCATAATGCCTTTGAGGTTCACCTGTGGTGTTACGTGTATCAGTATGTCCCTTTTATTGTTAATGAGCTAATTGTCATTGAGTGTTGTCAGGCACTACCTATTGTGCTCATGCTCTGCAGATAGAGTACTGAGTAGGTGCATGTCACACCTGCTGTCTTTGGGCTTATGGGTCAAACAGGTATAAAACAAAAGGATAAAGAATATCATAAGTACTCTAATGGCGGAAGTGCATTATAGGAGCACAGTGGAACATTTAACTTAGATTTGAAGCATCGTGGAAGGCTTCCCAGAGAAACAGATGTTGAACTTGAGCCCTGGGGATGAGTGATTAAACTCCAAGCAGGTGGTGGGAGGAATGAACGCTGGCATTAGCAGATCATGAGAGTTGATTGTTAAAAATTTGGGGACTCTGCAAACTGATTGTTAAGCCATTGCTAATTTGAAATTGGCCATGGTGGGAGTGTTTACATCATGGGTATTGTTAAACACATCAGATCAGGACTCCTTCCTCACCTGACCCCAGGCAGTTTCCTGTGTACCACAGTGCATAGGCAGGCAAGAGAGATAGTTAACAATGAAAGCAAGAAAAAGCATGGTGTTTTTGAAGAAGAAAAACAAATTCAGTAGAGTTGAAGCATAGTGTTGAGGGGAGGACTGAGGGCCAGAGAATCAGCTGGGGACCAGATTGCTTTGGGGGATGCAAGCAAGCCATGTTGATAAGCTAAAATGCCCTTTTCTGCTAATTTTAATATCCCTTTCAGTTCTGGTTTGATTTCTAGGTTGATTATTCTCCTCATCGGGGAGAATCATTCTTCTGTTTCTTTGCATGCTGGCTAATTGTTGATTGCGTGGTAGAAATTGTGAGCTTTACCTTCTTGGGTATTCATAATCTTCTATTCCTATAAATCTTAGTTTTATTCTGAGATGCAGTTAAGTTTTACTTGGAAACAGTTTGATCCTTTTGGGTCTTGCTTTTAAGATTCCCTGGGTGGGACCAGACCAATGTTTAGCATTGAGTTAATTATTCTTACTGCTGCAACAAGACCCATTTAAGCAGTCTGTCCAAATGCCCTGTGAATTATGAGGTTTCTCTCTGACTGGTGGGAACAAGCACTATTCCTGACCCTGCTTTGAGTAAGGGTTAGCATCTAAGGAAATGTTAGGAAAAAATTATGTGGAATATGGAGAGAATTATAAGCCATTAAATATAAATTAAAATATCATTATGCTATTTTAATAAGCAAGAAATCTTAGACTTTATATACTTAATAAATAATAAGAAGCCTTATATTTCTTATTAAATTATGAACATAAGTACAAAAATTATTGAGAGGGCTTTTGGGAAATAGGTGAATTAATTTAAATGTCTTTTTACATTTAGTAAACAAACAAGTGGTAGAATATATGAATATATTCCAAGAGAGCAGAAACATTGTTTAATTTTCTATATCTCCAGCTTCCAGTCTGGCACATAGTAGGCACTTAAGAAATATTTGTGTAAAAGTGAATGAACACATTACAATGAGCTTGCAAATAGGATTCAGTAGATCAATAGAGCAACATCTACAAAAAGTATCAAAGTATATTTTATCCTTGGGCCCAGTAATTTCAGTTTCCAAAACATAAATCAGGAAATGCAAGTGGCAAAATCTTCAGTGTTATGTTGAAGTGTGCACCGTGAAGAATCAGCCACAGGGAAAGAATATGCATTTGGCGTATTCGTTGTCTTTTAAAAAATTTAATCTATATAGTATTTTTTTATATTACCTTTTAGTTCCCTAATAATCCCCCACCCCCACCAATTGTTGTTTAAAATTTTTTTTTCTTCTAAGCGGGGGAAACCGCCATTCAACTGTGTGTGCTGTTTCACCTGGAGTTAGCCGTTGGGTGCTAGCGCCCGTGGAAGGAAAGCCGTGTCTGTTGCTTGCCTGCAGTCTTCCTTGGCGGGAAGCCCTGACCGCCAGAGAGCGGCGAGGTGCCGAGGAAGACCTGTGAGTGCCTGATGCCCTGTCGCCGCGCTCTCCAGAGTGGGCGCAATTCAGCAGTTTCTTCCTAGTTCTCCAGTTTTAGGAACTGGTGAAAAGCCATTTAAAATTCTTGGCATCAAGGTTGATTTTTCTTCCCACTCTTTTCTGTTTGAGAAACCTTGGGAAGGAATGTGGTATTATTGATGGAACATTGTGATCATACACTCTTCCACCTTCTTTAATTTATTGCACATTTGTGTGAGCCACAGGTGGCTGGTTAGAGGTGCTGCATAAGCAAAGGAAGGGGGACCCTACGGAGTGTGCGCCCCTTCGTGCTGTTTCTGTGTTCAGCCCCGAGACATCTCCTGGCAGTTTTGTTTTCCTCGCAGTAACAACCACAGTTTTTATTCAGGAAAGATGAGATGCCGAAAGAACAAAATCATGTTTCTAAAGAATTTATATTGAGTCATTGTTGCAAAAAAGTTGTTTACAAGCATAGAACCCTCGGGAAAATAAAGCTTTCTAATACAAACAAGGCTGGTGTTTTATATGAATCTCTTCCTATATATTGAAGTTTTCCTGGAGATGAATTTCTAAAACTTGCGTATTGATAGCTAGGGCAATATTTTAAAATCACGTGTTCTAGTAAAAATTGTAGGACATTTTCCCTCATTATTATTATTTCAACTTCATAAAGAAATAATTGATAGATACAATTGTGTATATTTAAAGTATACCAAGTAATGATTTGATATACACATACATTGTGGAATGATCACCAAGATCAAGATAATTAGCTCATCCATCACCTTACGTAGTTAACTGTTTTTATTTTTTTGGTGGTGAGAATGCTTAAGATCTGCTCTCAGCAGCGTTCAAGCATACAACACAATATTATTAACTATATTTACCATGCCGTGCCTTAGATCCTCAGAACTTATTCTTCTTATAACTGAGAGTTTGTATCCTTTGACTTACATCTCCCGATTTTCCTAGTCCCTGGCAACCATCATTCTACTCTCTGCTTCTACGTGTTTTTCATTTTAGATTCCACATGTAAGTGAGATCATGCAGCATTTGTATTTCTGTGCCTGGCTTATCTCACATGGCATAATGCCCTCTAGTTTCAAATGACAAAATTTCCTCCTTTTTTATATTCCATTGTGTGTGTGTTATACATACATACATACACACATACAGGGGGCAGGCAAAAGTAGGTTTACAGTTGTGAGTACGTGAAACAGTTTATTCTTTTATTATTTATTAATCACTGTATTACTTATTTGTATTACAACTGTGAACCTACTTTTGCCCACTCCTGTATATGTATAATAAATACAAGGGGGGAATCCAAACCCCCCCCCCCCCCCCCCGCAATTATCTTCTGGAGGCCAAGACTTCTTGTAGTGCAGGCTTCCCTGCTAGGTGAGTGCTCTAGGAACCCATCTGTATAAGTGCACCAGCTAGTGTTGTAAGAAGCTGCTTTCGGCTCCAGTGAATTTTTTTTTTATTTTGTAGACTCTTTCAGTGCACTTGCCCATTTCATGATGGGTGACTTACGAGTTCGCCCGCCCACACTGCGCTGAGTGTTCAGCAGTTTTTGACCAAAAATGGCATGACTCCTGTGCCCCACCCTCCCCATTCATCTGATCTCACCCTGAATGGCTTCTTTTTTGTTTCCCCTGATGAAAAAAGTCCTCAAAGGGGAACGTTTTGCCCATGTGGAAGAAGTGAAACAAACAAAAAAAAAACAAACGGCAGACACACTAAAAGGCATCAAAATCAATGAGTTCAAAAACTGTTTTGAGCAGTGAAAAAAATGTCTCAATAGGTATATTACATCAAATGACGAGTACTTTGAAGGTTGACTGAAGTTTAAACCTGTAAGCATAAATACATAATTTTTAATAAATAAATTCTGGGGGGGGTTTTGGGTCCTCCCTCATACATATAGATAATACATATATATCAAATTTTCTTTATCATGTAAGGACATGTAGATTGTTTCCATACCTCGGCTAATGTGCATAAAGCTTCAGTGAACATGGAAGTGCAGACATCTCTTCAGGACATCCTGTTTTCATGGCCTTTGGGTATATACCCAGGAGTGGAATCATTGGATCATATGATAGTTTTATTTTTAATTTTTTGACCAACTGCCATACTGTTTTTCTGTAATGGCTGCACCAATTTACATTCCCACCAACAGCGGATAAGGGTTACCTTTTTCCCACATCCTCACCAACACCTCTTATCTCTTGCCTTTTTGATAATAGCCATCCTAACAGGTGTGAAGTGATTTTGTTGCGGTTTTGATTTTCCATTTCCCTGATGATAGGTGATGTCAAGCACTTCTTCATGTACCTATTGGCAATTTGTATGTCTTCTTTGGAAAAATGTCTATTCAGGTCCTTTGCCCACTTTTTAATTGAATTATTTGCTTTTTTGCTATTGAGTTGTATGGGTTCACTCTACAAGGTGTGTCTGGAAAAAATCCAGCCATTGTTAATATAATGAGAACAGTTTGTGTGACATCAATGTAACCTGGCAGCCAAGGAGAGTGGACTGGAATGTACATGTGTGAACAACGATGACTTCACTGTACTAGTCAGTGGGGGCAGTAGACGCCATTGAGTGAACATATGTACTGTGTGGCTGTCACATTCAAAATGACTGAGCAAGTAGAGCAATGAATCTGTATCAAATTTTGCATTAAGCTCGAACGTTCCTCTATGTGGAAAATATTCAGATGATTCAGAAGGTTGCAGCTGTGGGCAGCTGGTGATTGGCAGCTTCGTCATGACAGTGCACCCACTTATGTATCAGGTCTTATGCAGAGATTTTTGGTGAAACATCAAATCACCCAGGTGACTCAGCCCCTCTACAGACCAGATTTGGTGCCATGTTACTCTGGCTTTTCCCAAAACTAAAATCACCTTTGAAAGGGTTGAGATTTCGGACCTTCGATGAGATTCAGGAAAATACAATTGGGCAGATGATAGTGATTGGGGGAACTGTGTGAGGTCCCAAGGTATCTACTTCGAAAGGGACTGAGGCATCATTGTGCTATGCACAATATTTCTTGTATCTTGTATCTTCTTCAATAAATGCCTCTCTTTTTTGTATTACATGGCTGGATGCATTCTGGACAGACCTCATATATTTGAATATTAACCCCTTATCAGATATGGTTTACGAAAATTTCCTTCCATTTTGTAGGTTACCTTTTCAGTTTGTTGATGGTTTCCTTTGCTTTGCAGAGGCTCTTTAGTTTAATGTCATCCCACTTGTTTATTTTAGCTTTTATTACCTGGGCTTTTGGTATTTCATACAAGAAATTATTTCCAAGACCAATGTCAAGGAGCTTTTTCCGCATATTTTCTTCTATGAGTTTTATGGTTTCTGGTGTTATATTTAAATCTTTAATCCATTTCAAGTTAACTTTTGTGAATGGTGTAAGACAGGAATGTTGTTTCATTCTTTTGTGTGTGGACATTAAGTTTTACCAGCATCATTTATTGAAAAGACTCTTGGCACCTTGGTCAAAAACTAGTTGGCTGTAGGACTTTCTCTCTTTTCAGTGATGACATTAATAGCTTATTGGCTTATAAATTTGTGCCATTCGCTGGCCTTGAATTGAGGTAATTGTTAGAATATTTTAACTTGAGGTTCATCCTTTGTTTTCTTTTTATCTTTCTTCAGTTTTGAGAGCAATTGAAGATCTTTGTATCTTCTCCTTCCCACATATTCTTAATTGAGGTACTTGATTTACTGGAAAGTTCTGATTGCAAATATAATTCTGTATTTTATATTTCTGCTGTATGTTTTTGGCAAGATTCATGAAAATAACAGGTTTAATATTTTTCTTATTTTTTATTCTGTACCCCCTTTATGCTACATGGATCACTTATAGTCATTCGCAGATTTATTCTTTGATTTGTACATCAGTCATTTGCTTACTCATTCTTGCACGCACAGGTTTATGTGCTACTCATACAGCAGTAAACACACATTTCCTAAGTGCCTGCTGTGTGCCAGAATCTGCACTACTGCCAGTGAAATGAATGGGCTCTACGGTTTAAAAACACTTGAGATGATTGCTTCAGCGAAGGCGTATGTAAAATGCGGAAGTGACTGTGGCTTGGTGTGGACCCCCCAGAAAGATCGTGTTACTGTGGACCTCAGCCAAACCATAAAGGAATAATTTGCATTACCCCTTTTCTGTCAAGAAAGTGGAAAAAAACTGGCAGTATTAAGGAACAAAGCCGAGGCACTGTGTCGCTGTTCCATCAGCACCGCTGGAGTAAGGTCAGTGTGGCACATGGTGAAGGGGACTCAGGCTAACGCCTCATGGCACGTTGGGTTTGTGAAGTTTGGTATCACAGACAACAGTGTGATGAACTCTAGAGGGAAGGGGGAGTGGGGACTGGGTGGAGGTGAGCAAAGTGGAGGGAAATGGGGACATCTGTAATAACGTCAACAATTAAAAAAACAAAGGAATACTGGGTTTGTAGCCATCTTGCTGTGCCTGACCCTACTGACAGAGAGCATATTTGTTTGCACAGCGTTTTCATAGGTTGACTTTGTGACACACCCCCTGCCTTTCCTAGTCAAATAGTATGCCAGATTTTCTACACGCTGTGTGGGGAAAGGGAACCATAACTAATTTTTCATTGTTTTTTGCAGTTTTTTCCATTTTTTTTAAGTTATAGTTTATTGATTATGCTATTACAGTTGTCCAAATTTTCCCCCTTTGCCCCCCTCCACCCAGTACCTCCTCTCCCTCAGGCAATCCCCACACCATTGTTCATGTCCGTGGGTCACCTGTAGGTTCTTTCGCTACCCCATTTCCTGTAGTGTACTTTACATCCCCATGGCTATTCTGTAACTACCTATTTGTACTTCTTAATGCCCTCGCCTCTTCACCCATTCTCCACACCGCACTCCCATCTGGCAACTATCAAAACGCTCTGTGTATGATTCTGTCTCTGTTCCTGTTTGCATAGTTTGTTTTTTAGATTCAGTTGTTGACAGGTATGTATTTATTGCCATTTTATTGTTCTTGGTTTTGATTTTCTTTCTCTTAAATAAGTCCCTTTAACATTTCATATAGTAATGGTTTGGTGATGATGAACTCCTTTCGTTTTTTCTTGTCTGGGAAGCTTTTTATCTGCCCTTCAATTCTAAATGATATTTTTGCTGGGGTAAAGCAATCTTGGCTGTAGGTCCTTGCTTTTCATGACTTGGAATATTTCTTGCCGGTTCCTTCTAGCCTGCAAAATTTCTTTTGAGCTGACAGTCTAATGGGACCTCTCCTGATGGTAACTAACCACTTTTCTCTTGCTGCTTTTAAGATACTCTCTATACCTTTAACCTTCGGCATTTTAATTATGACCTGTCTTGGTGTGGGCATCTTTGCATCCATCTTGTTTGGGACTCTCTGTGCTTGTATGTCTATTTCCTTCACCAAATTAGGGAAATTTTCTTTCATTACTTTTTCAAATAGATTTCTAATTTTTTGCTTTTTCTCTTCTCCTCCTGGCATACCTGGAATGCAAATGTTGGAACACTTGAAGTTGTCCTTGTGCTGCATATTAATATCCTTGTTTCTTTTTGTTTCTTTTTTCCTCTTGTTGTTATGATTAGTTGTTTTTTGCTTCCTGATGTTCCAAATATTTGATTTCATTCTCAGCTTCATTTGCTCTACTGTTGTTTCCTGTAAATTGTTCTTTATCTTAATTAACGTATCCTTTGTTTCTGACTGGATCTTTTTTATGCTGTTGAGTTCCTCACTAAGTTCTTTGAGCATCCTTATTCCCAGTGTTTTGAACTCCGCATCTGTTAGATTGCTTATCTCCATTTTGTTTAGTTCTTTTTCTAGAGTTTTGTTCTATTCTTTCACTCGGGCCATATTTCTTTGTCTCCTCATTTTGGCAGCCCTCCTGTGTTTGTTTCTGTGTATTAGGTAGAGCTGTTTTGACTCTGTGTCTTGGTAGTGTGGCCTAATGTAGCAGGTGTCCTATAGGGTCCAGTGGCACAGCCTCCCCTGTCACCCAAGCTGGGCACTCAAGGTGCACCCTTCATGTGGTCTGAGTACACCCTCCTCTTGTAGTTGAGCCTTGGTTGCTGATGGTAGGTCAATGGGAGGGATTTACCCGGCCAGTCAGCTGCAAGGATTGGCTGTAAACACTGACCACCAATCTCCTCACTCTGTGGAGGATCAGCTGTGCAGGGCTAGTGTGGTGGTGCTCCAAAGTGGTTTGTAACTGTGGACTGGGTATGCAGGGCCTGGAGTTTCCTGGGTGGTGCAAGCCAAGGTTATTCCCCACCTGTGTGTTGGTCAGGGCCATCTTGCCTGAGCAATAAAGCTGAGATGGCTGCTTCTTGTGCTGGACTTCGAGATTCCCAGGTAAAGCCAAGCTGTGAATCTGGTCTGGCTGCTGCTAGTGCAGTGCCTGGGACCACTTAGTGAGAGGTACAGTGGCTAGGGGCTCACTGAGGCCAGCTGTTACCTGTTTAAAAGGACTTGGGAAGTTGTAAAGCATGAGCTAAGACCAGTCATTCATATGGAAAAGCCTCTTTTAACAGCTGTAAGTTGAGTTGGGTGGAGCCTGAGGGGAATCTCCAGTGTTGGGGGTGCGCAAACAGTGTTAGCCAGGTTGATGGAATCTCAGATATGGGACCCACCTGCCAGCTCTATTAGGGCTCTGTAGGCGAAGAGTTCAGAAAAGAGACATTGGCTTTTCTGTCTGGGAGAAAACTATTCCCCACCTGTTGCCTTCAGGCCAGACCTTTCATTTCCTTCCTGTGTGCCACTGGCACCTTTCAAGCTGCTACTCTCATGCTGGAGCTCAGAAGGAGAGAGTCTAAGCTCAGGTGTGGGTTCTTTAAGAGGAACCGCTTGGGACTCTAGAAGTTTCTTCCACTGACTCAGTCCCCACAGGTTTTTGCAGCCAGAAGTTATAGGGACTTACCTTCCTGGCTGGAGGTGCTGGTGTGGGTCTGCGACTCCTTGCTTCTGAGATATCCCTCCTGAACTTTTATCCACTACATGTGGATGTGGTACTAGCCTGTTCTGTGTCTCTACCTCTCCTACCAGTCAGGAAGGATGTGGTTTCTTCAATTCCGTCTTTAATTCTGTAGTTGTCAGACTTCCATTCAGCCTTATTTCTGATGGTTCTTGGTAATGGTGGTTCTATAATTTAGTTGTAATTTTGACGTGGTTGTTCAAGGAGGCGAGCTGTGTTTACTTATGCTGCCATCTGACTGAAAGTCTGCTACTTTTCAGTCTTAAAGGCCATGAACTGAAGAAGATTATAGTCACGGTTTGCTCATTCTTTGCTTTAACATGTCACAGCAGGGCAAAACAAAACTTAAAATTCAAATTACTCTGTATATTATTTGTCCATTTAAATCATAGCTTAGTAGAATAATACTATAGTGTTTTTCAAAAATAAAAATGGGACCTGGCTGGTGTGGCTCAGTGGATTGAGTGCTAGCCTACTGACCCAAGGGTTGCAGGTTCGATTCCCAGTCAGGGCACATGCCTGCGTTGTGGGCCAGGTCCCCAGTAGGGGTTGCGTGAGAGGCAACCACACATTGATGTTTATCTTCCTCTCTTTCTCCCTCCCTTCTCTTCTCTCTAAAAAATAAATAAATAAAATCTTTAAAAGTAAAAAATAAAAATGAAGAAAACCTAATGGGATGAGACACAAGTTGGATGCTGATTTTTTTCCCCTCATTCGGAAATATATTTCATACCCATTGGGTGAGGAAGAGTCAGAGAAGCAGCAAACTTAAGATTTACGTTTGGGGGAAAGAAAAGATTTACATTTGGTATGTGAAAGGGCGGATCCAAGGGACAACATGGATTTCTTAGGGAACCTAACATTATTTGAGTCCTTAGCTGAGCTCATAGTGTGTGCTAAAACAAACAATAAAACCAAAGCAGTCTTCACAAGTTAATGATGGAGAGAACAGTAAAACCCCGAAATCTGTCAGATGCTAACAGAAATGATCTTGGTGTTGGTTAGAAGGGGTTTCATTCTACTGACTGATATTAAAAGGCCATCATTATTTGGAAAGTGGGGTCTTCCAGTTTTTGAATTTATTGTATTAGCCTTTTGAAGTCATTGTAGTGCAACAGTCAAATGATGCCCATTTTTGTAGTTTAGTTAATAGGTTATTGATGCTTTTATTTAGAAATCTGGAAAATGTTCAAAATGTAAAATATGGTAATTAAATATGTTCTGAAAGGTATATTTTCAAGTATATATAAATTGAAGAATAATCTTCTTTTCGAATCTGTAAGAATACATCTTGTGTTACCAAAATAGGAAAAGAAATAGAAACTCACAAGCATTTTCTGTAGATAATATCTTAAACTCCCCGAGATTAAAGCTATTTAATAAAATGCCAGCTTGGTTTATAGAGTACATTTACACATCATTTTAGGTCCTCACCCAATCTTGTGAAGAATGGCCATGACCCATCGCTTTAGCTACTCGGACTCCGCTTCTCCTCAAACGCACTAAGCATCATCCGTCTCGAGGCTCACAAATCTGCACGGTCCCTGCCCTGCTCCTTCAGGTCTCTGCAGACTGTTCCCCATCAGAGGGGACTCCCTCGACCACACCGTAATGCAGTAACAGCCCTCCTGTCTCTCCTCCCTGGTCCCCACTTTTCTTACCCTGCTTTGTTTTTCTGCACAGCACTTCCCGCCACTTGACACGTTATATACTTGTCTTGTGTAGATAGAATGTCAGCTCCAAGAGAGTAGGGACCTTATTTTACTCACCCCTGTATCATCTGCGTCTGTGGTACTCAATAAATGTTGAACCAACGTGCGAAAGGATGAATGAATTTTACAGATGAAAAAATGAAGTTATCTGAGATGGAACTAGAACCTAGTTCTCCCAACTCCAAAAATATCTTCTTTCTATTATATGCTTTGTTTTTAGTCTTCATGGTTGACTAGAAAGGCATTAGCACAGCAACCCTGAGACTGCTTATGCACAGAAAGTCCTGCTTGCCACATTGGCCCCTGACTGGAGTCTGGGAATTTGGAGTTTGGGTGAATCCTAACCATTCCCAGAACTGATAAGAGTGGCTCACCTTGCCCACATTGTTTGTGCAAAGAATGTGGTTTATGCTGGACACCTGCTTTCCTTCTGGGTATCTGGACTTTTGGGACAGGCTAGACGGGGAGTGCGTATGTGATCAGCCTCCAGTAAGATCCTTGGGCACCAAGTCTCTGATGTGCCTTCCTGGTAGACAACATTTTTACGTGTTGTCATATCCCTGTTGCTGGAGGAACGAAGCTCATCTGGCGTGACTCCCTGGAGAGGACCCTTGGCAGCTTATGCCTCTGGACTTTGTCCCATGTACCTTTTCCCTTTGCCTGATTTTGTTTTGTATTCTTTTGCTGTAATAAGTCAGAGTCATAAGTATAACCATATGTTGAGTCTGAGAAGCCCTCCTGGCAAATCTCTGAATGTAGGGATGGCCCTGGAAACCCCAACATTGTGGTTCCTTAGTGTGCTCTGAGCTACCACTGCATCACAGACATCCCCTGTGTTAGTTGTACAGACGTAGCTGATTCTTTTTAATAGCCGTGTAGTATTCTATTTTAGCAGTGTACTGTGAGTTATTTAACTGTTCTCCTGTTAATGAATATTTAGAATGTTTCCAGTTTTTCATTTTTTATAATCAGTGGTTGCATGAGTTCTAAGAGATTTGCTTCGATCAAACTGCCCACCTGAAACTAATACAAAATAATATTGAATGTAAACTGTAATTAAAAATGTTTAAAAAGGCTGTTTCCACCTTCTACAAATATTAATGCTCCATCTTTCTATATTTTTACTAACCCTGAATTTATCATTCTTTAAAGTTTTTGTGTTTCATGGTCAAAAAACGGAGTGGTGTCTTATAATTGTTTAAATTTGAGTTTTCTGACACCTCGCAAGTTTGAGCAAACTTTCCTATGTTTTGTCTTCTTATTCTTTGTCCTCAATTCTATTCTTTGGAGCATCTTCTCTGGTACTTTTGTAGTTTTATAGATACTTTTGGCATATTAAGGATAGTAGCCTTTTGTTGTTTATATTGCTTTTTTAAAAAGTCAGATCAGTCTTTTTCAAACTTTTGCAGTGTCTTTTGATTAACAAAAGTTACCGATTATAGGTAGTAAAGTCAATTAATCTTTTATTGATTTTCTAAGTATCAATTAAGTCTTGCTTTGAAAAGTCTTACCCCACTCTAAGATAATAAAACTATTCCCTTCTGGTTTGTGTTAGTATTTTTGTAATTTCAGTTTGTACATTTATATTTTAAATTTATCTGAAATTGTGTATGTATGTCTGTAGCAAAAAGTACGAAATCCGTAGTAAGTTTTCTTCCATATGGAGAGCAAATAGACCCACCCATTGGCTACGATGCTCTTTCCCCACTGATTTGAAATGTCATCTTCATCACATACGAAGTTTTATGCCTGGGTTTCTTTCTGAAGTGTGTATTCTATTTTCCTATTCGTCTACCAGGACTATACTGTTTAATGATTCTTCTAACTTTATACTCTGGCATTTTGATTTGGTAGGTAAGACTTATTCTTCCTTGTTATTTAACATATTTCAGAAATGTCTTTTTTGCTCTTATGCATTTGCTCCTGCAAGTGAAACACAGAATAGTTGATAAATTCCCCTCTACCCAAAATTGACATTGTGGTTGGAATTGCACTGAATATAAATATTTATTTGGGGAGAATTGACATTGTTACAGTTGTGAGATTTCATCCAGCAATGTTATATTTTTCCATTGATACCCTTTCCTATCTTTCATTACTCCTTCCCTAAATTTTATGCTCTAGTAACACCAAACTGCATGCAGGTCGGTATCCACCGTAACGTCACTTTCTCACTGTCTGATTTTGGCTCTGCTTAAAGTTACAGTCTCCTAGCTTTTTGCCCGGACAATTCCTTGTCACCCTTTGGATCAGGCGTCACCTCTTATAGGAACCTTCGTCTGACATGGCCTCAACCTGAGTTAATTACCCTCTGAACCCCCCTCCCCACACACAGACAGTGCTCCCCTCAGACGTTTTGTCTGTCGCCGTATGTTCTGTAATTGCTTATTTATGTAACTGGGAACTCACCAAGGCCCACAGTGGCCTATATCATTTTATACTTTCAACACTTAGTACAGTCTTATTCTTAGTAAATTTAAAAAAATGAATAAACAAGAATATTTCTTTATAGTTTTATAGTTTTCTTCGTATAAGTCTTTCTTAAGTTTTTGTCGCTGCCATGAAGGGGTTTTTCCCACCACCCCAACCGTTGTCTAATTGTTTGTTGATAGTATGTGGAAAAGTTATTGATTTTTAAAGTTTATTTATCTATAATTAGCATTCTACTGAGTTTTGGCTGGTGTTAAATTCTTGATATTGTATCTTGAGAAGAGGTAGCTGGAAGTGACTAAGTTTTAAAGAATTATTCTCTACTTAAAAAAAGGCTTTCCTATTAAAGGAAGATTAGGTATGTTATTTCAGAAGATATTTTAGTTTTCCTGTATATTAAATCAATTAAGTATTTTCTAAATAAGAAGTAAACTAAATTCAGATTTGGTTACCTTATATTATGTGAGATTTCCCCCACCCCCAGCAAATCTGAACCAAATGATTAAATACCATTAAAAAGTATATACTTGTGAGGCAAATTTGATTTTATTAATATTATTGAGTTATACAGATGAACAAGGTGAACATGAGGTTAATTTGGTCGTTGGAACATCTGATACATTGATGGGTGTGAATTTTGAGATTGCCTCTTTCCTCTTACTCCAGAATAATTTTTTGTAATGATAAATTATATACTACTATTTGGTGTAAAATTATTTCTAAGTAAAAGAAATATAGTATGTAGTAGTTATATGTTTTTCTCTTTATTATGATAAAGGAACAGTTAATAATGGGATTTTTTAAAACATCCAGCTCTGAAAAGTATTTTGAACACCTTAGAAAAATAGCAGTTCTTTCTGTGGTTCTCATAATTCAGGCTACCACTTGATATTTGGCAATAGATTATTGGTCTTTGAAGGCAGTTAATTACTCAGGTAGAATTTCTAACCGTAATCTTTTTATTCATTCTCATTCAAGATTACAGTAGAAATTTATTACAGTAAAAAGCACATGTGAGTTTTCAAACAGTCGTTCACAATACACGGCTATCACTTTTTCCATTTCATTTAATCCTGTGGTCCCATGGCAAAAAGTTTTTCCCTTTGCTATGATTTCATTCCAGAATTGGTACAGGGAACTGAGCCTGCGTCTTAGATGAATGAAGTGACATTTTGGGGGAGGGCTTTGGGATGACTTGGTTTGGGGGACATCAAATACCTCAGGATGGAGGAGCATCATGATTTCTACTTCCTGTTTGCTTAGTGATTATGTTAACAACAGCTAAATATCACCAAGCATTTGCTACCTTCCAGAGGCTGTGTTAAAGCAATTTATGTGCTTAGCTCACTTAATCCTCATAATCCTGCAAAGCTAGGAACTATTATTATCCCCATTTGACAGAAAGTTCAAGCAGCTTTCATTAAGACATCGAGCTACTAAATAGTGGGGCCGGGATTCAAACTCAGTCTGACTTAGAACCTGATCCTTTAACCACTGGAAAAGCACAGGTGTTACTTATGCTTTATCAAAATAAAGATCCCTAAATTAAAATACCCAACTTTGGTCCAGGGGCTCACTTTACTTCTTTCTTCTCTTTTCCCCCTTTCTTTGAGAATTGGGTCTGAGAATTTGGTTTGGTGTCCTCCGGGCTGATCTAAGTTTTCCACTTGGCACTCCTTACTATATTTGAGAAAACCCAGCCCTTCACCTTTCAAAGTGACATTGAATATTTAGTGCCATAGTATAGTGTCATTGAATCTGCCAGGTAAACCTTTGTGGTTTCTTTAAAACATTATAAATAAGTGGATCTTAAAGTCTTAAATGTATACTTCGTGAATTTCCTTTTATATCTAGTTACCATGTCCCTTGTCAGCCGTGTTAACATTATGTGATCATTGGATCTGACACTCTTGATTCAGAAGAGCCTTTCTCATGTAACCAGCTACCTGGTGCTGATGACAGTATCCATGAAAGAGATCTCTAAGGCTGCAAGTTTACCCTGAACCTTGTGGATTCTTGCCCGGGACTGGGTTGCAGGAGCAGCTGAGAGTGAGTTCTGTGCCTTTGGTTCATAGTCTTCAGTCAAAGGAAACATGTCATTGTGGATCTTGCTCATGCAAGATCATGTGATCTTTTGTGATGCATGCAGTTCCTAGACTTTGATGAGTAGAGCTGCTTTGAGAACTTGAGAAAGTCTAAATATGAGATCTTTCCCTTCACATCAGTGGCCCTCTGCACAGTGCGGATCTCTGCCATTTTACTTCGGTATCCATTTTATGGCTTTTTTCCTTCACATAGATGGCTAGTATATATTTTGCTATATAGTTTATGAGTATTCATTGCTTAAGTGCAGCCCTGGGAAGCCAGTCTACTATGGTTTTCATGCTATTAGCTGATCAGGGGCTCAGCAACCACCCCAAGCAAAGGGAAGAGTTACCATGTTATTTATAGAAAGTATCAAAAAATTTTAAGTTAGGAATAATAAAGTATATATAAACTACATAATCCATTCTTTCTCTAGAGGCAGTAAGTTATCTTAAAGTACTTCACCTCTATATATAGAATTATCAGCTTTTAAATGTCACAACTGTTAAAAAAAGCATGTGCGTCCCATTTGGCAGGAGGACGGACCTCTCCAGAAAAGAAACCAAAGGAAAGCAATGCCAGAAGTTATTATATTTAAACAGATTTAAATATATATTGGGTTTAGAAACATTGACATTTCAGATAGCTATTTTTTCCTCATTCTCCACCAGAAAAGAGAAAACCTTAGCATCCTCTCCTGAAAAGGGGTGAAAAAAATTGAAATTTTATTTTGTAACAAAATACCACTTTACAATTCAATTATAATTCTGACTTAGAGGCAATTTTAGCACTATTACATCTTCGCAATGACAGCTATAAATAAATAAGCTTAATATGTACCATGCACTAAAATGTAACTTGTGAACACAAAAGAATGATTTGTATAGTTCATTGGAAATAGGTACATGGAGTAGCAGGAGTTTAAGTACCCCCACCCCCACCCCCTTAATGTTGGAAGCCCTGGATTGGAGAAAAGGTGACTACCCATACACCATATTCAGCTGAGGAACTGAATGGACCGAACTTGAAGACATTGGATGTATATTGGGATGGGGGACCTGCGTGTAGTGGGTGCCAGCTCCCTTTCTTTTCCTTCAGCATGTGAACTCTGCAGGGGGCAAGAGTCGTGCTATTCCATAAGCCCCACAAAGCCACCAGCCCAGAGAATGGGCTGAAGAACCTCAAATGTCTTATAATTCCCCTTTTAGAAATCTCAGTTTAATTATGTTCTGGTTTTTGACATTGCCCATAACACAGTTCTTCTGGATTTACCCCGGACATGAATCCGCTTCCCTTTGTGTACATTTCTAAATTACCAAGATGGGAAAGTGGCTTGGAAAGTGACTCTCACCGCTTCCACTTGCTACCCCTTTTCCTTGGAAAACAAAATGGGTTCAAAACTGGATAAGAGTATATAGCCGTTTCCCTGGGTGAGTGTGATCTAAGCTGTTCTCACCTGAAAAAACTCATCAGCTACCATCCTGGATTTTATACAGTGTCATTATTGATGACCATACAGGTTGTGCATTATTATTAATCACTTCACCTTTTAAAAAACTTTAATTTAAGCTCATGTTAATTATACTTGTAAGTGATATTACTGACGAGCACCTTTGGAATCTACTCATTTCCTAAATATTTTAGGCAAACAGTGGGTCTGGGATACTTGCCTCCTGTCCAGATAACTCGAAAAGCCAGCATTACATCTTATCTAAAATTGGATTCTGTCCTATATATCTTCATTAATGTTCTCTGATTTAAAAAGCATTCATCCAAAAAAATTGAATTTCAATCTGCCTCTACTTCTAACTACTAGTTTATAGACAAAAAAAAGTCAGCAAAATCCAGAAAGTGAAAAAACCAGTAGGTGAAATGATCTGATTTTCTAAATAAATAAACTATGAATAGTAAAGAGATAATTTATTATTGATAATAAATTTGATAATTTATTATTTTTAATTACTACCATTTTTATATATAATATTATTGTTATAACATCAAAAAGAGGCCTTATACTTTAGAAGTATATGCCACAGTTAAAAAAAAAAAAAAGAAAGCGTACTATTTGGTTAATGCCCAGAAAGCCTCAGATGGAGCTAAATTTGCAGAGTTGAGTGATTTAAAAAAAAAAAAATAGGCCCTTAACTTTCTGAATTCTGTACACTAGCATCTCCTGGAAACACCGTAAACATGAAACTGAATCAAGTTGGTTAATTATCAAAAATGATTGCTGAAACTTGTCAAATGAAATTTGGTAAACAGATCCCACTGGTACCTTGCCTAGCCAAAGTTTCTCATATATTGGCAAAAGATTTAGAATCTTCCCTTTAAATAGCAAAAGCAAACCCAACATTTATTACTCTCATCCTACTCTTAAAACATGAAAGATACACCAATGTTTAGAGATACTGCTCTGATAATTCACTTGCACAAATTCTACATGGAGCTTTGAAATCTTGAAAAAATGGTGCTACTTTTGACAATACCCATGATAAGCAACATATTTCTTTGGAGAATATAATAAAACACAAACATGCTCATCAGACCAGAAACACTTGAGCATCCAAACAACAGATGTTTCTGTAAAGATAATCCACTGATAATCCTACCATTTAGCAATAAATGTATTCTGAAAAGTTTTAAGTAAAGCTTTTGGAAACTCAATCACATTTTAAATACGTCATGGAATTTCAATATCTAAATGAATTTGCTCATGAATTCTTTGGTAAGAGCGACAAATTATTTTGTTTTTGTATATCAGATTTTATTAAAACTCACCACTCTGTTTTAGATACGGAATGGAAATTTTAGATAAAAAAAGGCAATCATACTCCAAGGCAGCTGTAAATAATGCAAATCAACGTCCTTGCTACTGCCATTCTCAAACATACTTACCAAATATAAGACAACTTGTGACTTTTCAACAAAAGCAGCATGTATTATTCACATGAATAATGCCAGGACCCCAAAGTGCCCATCCAAATGTGTTGAGTAATAACAAATACTAGGGCTTCTGAAGGTGTTGCCTGCATTTCTGCTTCGTCGTACTGCATTTAAGCATGGGACACACATAAACTATCATCAAACATATATTAGCTTATCTTTGTGAAGAAGACAATAGCCATGAAATGGATGCCAAAATAAAATGGCAGACCTGGAAAGGCTGGAAGTTAAATGTGGTCAAAACATAAGCCGTGGTTCATATTTAGGGACTAGATTAGCAAAGGCATAGTTTAAAATAACTGTGGTTGAAATAGCTAAAGTCAATGAGATGGGGTTCAGTAGGCAACTGCAGACACCAAGGCTCGAATGTGTGGACAACTCCGAGTAGGAACAGCGAACCAGGAGGTTGAATGTGACCTCTGCTAATTTAGAACTAGGCGACAGGGATTGATCATGTTATTAGGTGAGGTGTGTACTTCTCCCCAGTTTCATTCTGTCTTTCACTACATTTCCTCTCCCTTCTACCACTGGCTTTTTGAAGTTATGTTGCTTTCTGGATTAGGGATTCTGGATATCAATGAGGGAAGTGGCATGTTCTTAGGCACAGAGAATTTTCTGTGCCCAAACTTTCCGTAGAGGTCCCGCGAGATCTTCCCCTGAGCTAATTTACCTGTCAGGATAGCTTCCCAGTTGCTTAGCTTCATATTTGGATTCCAGCTTCTCAGGAATGGCTTGGAAGATGGCATATAGATACAGTAATGTTTTTAGAACAATCCATTACTGTATGCAAACAGAAAACTTTTGAATCTTACTCCGTCTTTGTTTTTGAGGGTGACAATTTGACAGCTCCCTTACCCCTCCAGCTCATTTTTTATTTTTTACTGTTTTGTTTGTTTTGTTTAATCTGTAAGCAGCTTAAGGATAACTGTCCTTAGTGTGTGTTTGGGTACTCATGCAAAATGTGTTTAACAGATAAGAACTAGCCTTAATTGGTTTTCACCATGCCTGGTTGCTAATTGTGAAGTATGGTGTTTAGCAGTGAGACTTGAAAACAGGGTGAAGAATGTGGAGTCACATGAAGAGTATGATCCAGCTTTCCCATCAGCCAGCCACATCTCGCCTCGTCACCCCTCGCCATGCCGGAGCCATACTGGCCTTTCTGCCCCGTGAGTGCCAAACTCCCTCCAGCCTGAGGCCTCTGCTCATGTGGTTTCTGTGGGGGCGTGCTGCTCGACCAGACTCATTCCAGGCGAACTCGAAAGCCAGAATTAAGAGAGTTTTACAAAGAGAAGGTTTTGGGATATGAGAAGTTAATAAAAACTCGCTTCCACAACGTTCTATGTTGCCTGTACGAGTTGACCTCAATAAAATTCCATAGACTAGTGGTTTCCTGTCTTTAGCTTGGGTGTTAGTAGTGCTTGCTGGTGCTGGTCATTTGGAGATTTTATGAAGAATATTAGGAAAATCATTACGTGGTGACAAGGGGGCTTTATAGGATCTCAAGAATGAGAGTAGAAGCTGAAAGAAGTGCTGCCAGCAGCTAAAGGTGTGGGTATGAATTTGAATTTTATGCCAAGATGTGAATTTGTATCAGAGGTGATTGCAGTGAACTGAGCTCAGGTGCAGTAAGAAAATAATCAGACAGATCAAAGATAAGACAATAGGTAAGTCATTCTTAACTCTTTAATTTATGAGAATCTGGCATACATTTAGCCAGTAAACAACAAACTGAAAGCATTCTCATATTCATGATAGAGAGGGGTTCAGACATTTTCTCTAGCAAGCCCCACAGTATTCTCTGAATTGGAGGGCGTGCTTCAACTTTTTTTCATCATGGGATTACAGTGTTCGGGGATTTTAATTAACATTAACCTTTATGTAGAACTTTTAGTTGTAAGAAGAAAAATTGGGCAGGCTAAGCTAGAAAATACCATGTTCGAAAGATATAAATAGCAATAGGAATAGATTGACTTTCAAAAACATACTCAGTGTAGGAAAGAAAATGAAATAATGAGGAGGAATGGATGACAGGCCAGAAAATTCAGGCAGCGTTTGAGTCTGCTGCGGGACCATGATACTGAATTTCGCAGTGATCTTAGGGAAAGGCAGTGTTAGTGCGCTTGTGGGGCTGTGCCTTCTGTACGACTGCACTGAAGTGTGTGTGTGTGTGTGTGTGTGTGAGAGAGAGAGAGAGACAGAGAGAGAGAGAAGGCGTGCGTCCGAGCATCATCCTGCAGATACCAGGCTATTTTCCAGGTCGGGGCGGCTTGGCATTGATCTAGTTCTGCTTTCTCATCTCCCTCCGGAAGTGAACTGTAAATCATTGCAAGTTGCCATGGGTTTAGAGTACAATCTGCTTCAGGTATTAGATTCAGAATCTTGATTCGTGTGTGTGATGGTTTTCACTAACTGAGATAACCAACAAAGTCAACATTTTGGGTGTCAAATAGGTTAAAAATGAAATACAAATAAGCTATTAGGTGGACTACATCTTTTTAAAATAAATTAACACAGTGAGCGTCTCCTTATGTGTTCAGGTATGTATAAAAGAAAGGGAGAGGATACAGACCTTTCTAAAGCTTTGGAGAAGGAATTTAAATGCTTTAAAAAATTTCATAGTTTTCTGTTTCTTACAGTCCTCCCTTGCCTTGTTCAGCTCAGGACCTGAGAGCAAGAACAGAGAGCGTCTCTTCTCTATTTATGTTATTAGCGCCCAATAGCGTTTGGCACATAGTTGTGCTGAAAAATGTATGAAAGAATGAAAAAGTTATTAATTAAACAAATTGTTACTTCTGCAGCCATTATTGTTTAACTTTACGTTATGCCTGTTTTCCCTGAGAAAAGTAGCCAACAGTGTTTATTTTGGTAAAAAGGTCTTGCTTTATGCTGGAAACTAGAATTTTCTCCCACACTTACCTCTTAGCAGAAGTGGGGGAAAACATTGAAAGGCATATATTCTCTAAAATTAGTTTTCATTATGATTTGAGAAGTTCGAAATAACCGGAGGCAGCTCGCGCTTCAGTGAGCGCAAACACTGCACTCAGAGCTGACCCTTGCTAACTACCTGTGTCTTGGGTAGGGCGTTCCGATCATTTCTCATCGAGCAGTTGCTTCCCACCCCGTGTTTATTTCCCTTGTTCTCCTCGGACTTCTGATTCTTGTCTGGGCACATGGCCGCCTGGGAAGAAATTATCTTGCATTCCTTGCGACTTGATAAAATGATATGATACAGCTCTGGCCAAAAGAGAAATGAGTAGAAATAATGTTCTGTGGCAGTTTCTGGGAAAACGTAGCAGATAGATATGGAGCATGCCTTTTGTCCCCTTTCCTCCTGCTCTTTTTCTGTCTTGCTCTCTGGAGTTTGGATGGGGTAGCAGGAGCTCTGGTCGTCGTCTCGTATCACGACTCCATAGGAGCGGCAGACCAGTGCCCTGGAGGGAGCCTGGGCCACCATCGCAGCCTTTGACCGCGTAAGTCTTGACGTTTTTGGTTGACAGAGGTATGACCTTTTATCCTGTTTAAGCCTTACTTTCTCAGCTCTTTGTTTCATGCAGCCAGACCTAATCCTAACTGACATGCTGTTTTACTTCAGACCAGTTCTCAGTCTTATGACTTGGTTGTCCATGTGAAAATTGGTCTTTATATTCTCTTATGTAGTCACCCTTGTTTAATCATTTATTCTCATCCTGGAGTTCTGTGCCAAGTTTTGATATTTCTGGAAATAATTGATCTGAGACATTGTACTAGACTGCCTACAATGGTACAGGGTTAACATAGAATATTCGACTATTAGGAGGAAAACGGCTATATTCTAAATTCTAGAATGTCAGCATCATCCTTCTATCATAAAGCCTAGAACGCTTTCATAGTACCTGAGTGTATTTGGCTTTTCCTTCTACATAAACCTTGCAGATGGGGAGGCAACTTTTTAGGAACATTGGGAAGATAGGCACATCTATTATGTAGTATTCAATGTGGATGTTTCATGCTCAGGGGCTTTGGGGACCCCACACCTGGTGAGAAAGCTAAATTATGTCATTGTTGAGCAGGAAGAGAGATTTTTCTTATCTCTCTTGTTCTTTGTCTCAACCTGACTTTTTTTGTTTTTTAATTAATTACTGTAGTGGCTCGTATGGTCTTCCTCACAAAGACGAAATGTTAGCTGTTGCTTTGTTTTAGGATAAATATCGGAGTGCTGACATCATCTAGAAAGGCTCATCCGTGGAAGCTAGGATTGGGGGTGGCAAGGATTTTTTATGTCCTAGAGGCCAAACTGTGATCATCCCTGAACTGATCTGTGTCAGCCCATGGACTTGGGATCCACCTTGACCTTCCAACTGTGCCATCTCTCCTAGATGAGAATAGAGAAATTCGGAGAGAAGAAAGGGTATGTTGCATTTTCTCTAGCAGCTGTTGTGACTATTGGAGCATCTTCTTTTTTTAATGGAGATTGTGAACCTGTCAGCCTATAAAGTTTGTTTGTGTTCTCCTGGAGATGTGGCGTCCTGGCTGAGGGCTTATGTTAAGGGCTGTGGGGGACACAAAGGAAGGTGATCATAATACAGAAAAGCCAGCAAAATGGAGCTTGAAATGAGGCACTCATCCAGAACTAGTGATACATTCCTCTTGCTTTCTAGAGTTGATTTCCAAAAGAATGCACCACAAAGGCCTGGGCCAGTTTTATGAGAAAAAGATCCAAATACCTAGGACAGATATCAGTTATGGGAATTGCCACTACCAAATTATTGGAACTGGGTATTGTTAGGTTTGGGCACATTTTTCATCCTTCACGCTCACTCTTCATGTATATCTAAAATCTGGTTTTTAAAAAAGTTTTTAAAAGTATATTTCATTGATTATGCTATTACAGTCGTCCCATTTTTCTCTCCCCTTTACTCCACTCCACCTTGCAGCCCCCCTCCCATCAGTATTCCCCTCCCCTCCCTTAGTTCATGTCGGGTTGTACATATAAGTTCTTTGGCTTCTCCATTTCTTACACTATTCTTAACCTCCCCCTGTCTGTTTTGTACCTACCGTTACGCTTCCTATTCCCTGTACCTTTTCCCCCATTCTCCCCCCTCTCCCCCTCCCCACTGATAACCCTCCATGTGATCTCCATTTCTGTGATTCTGTTCCTGTTCTAGTAGTTTGCTTAGTTTGTTATTTAGGTTCAGTTGTTGATAGTTGTGTGTTTGTTGTCATTTTACTGTTCCTAGTTTTGGTCTTCTTTTTCTTAGATAAGTTCCTTTAACATTTCATATAATAAGGGCTTGATGATGATGAACTCCTTTAACTTGACCTTATCTGGGAAGCACTTCTGCCCTTCCCTTCTAAATGATAGCTTTGCTGGGTAGAGTAATCTTGGATGTAGGCCCTTGCTTTTCATGACTTTGAATACTCCTTTCCAGCCCCTTTTTGCCTATAAGGTTTCTTTTGAGAAGTCAGCTTATTGTCTTATGGGAACTCCTTTGTAGGTAACTGTCTCCTTTTCTCTGGATGCTTTTAAGATTCTCTCCTAATCTTTAATCTTGGGTAATGTAATTATTATATGCCTTGGTGTGTTCCTCCTTGGGCCCAACTTCTTTGGGACTCTCTGAGCTTCCTGGACTTCCTAGAAGTCTGTTTCCTGTGCCAGATTGGGGAAGTTCTCCTTCATTATTTTCTCAAATAAGTTTTCAATGTCTTGCTTTTTCTCTTCTCCTTCTGGCACCCCTATGACTCAGATGTTGGAACATTTAAATTTGTCCCAGAGGTTCCTCAGTCTCTCTTCATTTTTTTGAATTCTTGTTTCTTCATTCTGTTCTGGTTGAATGTTTATTTGTTCCTTCTGCTCCAATTCGTTGATTTGCTTCCCGTTTTTTTCCCTTCACTGTTGGTTCCCTGTATATTTTTCTTTATTACTTTGCATAGTCTTCATTTTTTCCTTTATTTTGTGACCACACTTAACCAATTCTGTGAGCATCCAGGTTACCAATGTTTTGAACTCTGCATCTGTTAGGTTGGCTATCTCTTCATTGCTTAGTTCTGTTTTTGGAGCTTTGCTCTGTTCTTTCGTTTGGGCCATATTTTTTTGTCTCTGGCGTGTCTGTTACATTGTAAGGGGTAGAACCTTAGGTATTTTCCAGGATGGGGCAACCCGCTTGGCTTCATCGTGGTTCTGTATGTGGGGGAGTGGTCCAAGAGGGAACTATGCCACTTGCTCAGCTCTCGCCCTGCTTTCAGTTACTTCACCCACTACCCACAAGCAACTTGGGCCCTTTTGGTGTTGGTTCCCGGATGGGTGGGTTTGTGTGTCTTCTAGCACCCCGTGAGTCTCTCTGATGGACTCTCCCGTGAGGTTGGGAGTTTCTCCCGCTGCTGCAAACCCCACAGGTTTTACAGCCAGAGGTTTTGAAGCTTTTTTCCCCTCGCTGGAACCCTGGGTGGCGTGGTCTGTCTCGCTCCCCTGTTGTTCCTCCCGGTTTATCCGCATGCAGATGTGGGACCATCAGCTGCCCTCTCGCCCACCTGGTCCTCCAGCCGCTGCCTCGCCGCGTTGCCTCCGCCCAGCTTCCTACCAGTCCGGATGAATGTTTCTTCTTTAACTCCTTGGTTGTTGGACTTCCATACAGTTCGATTTTCTGGCAGTTCTGGTTGGTTTTTGTTTTTAAATTTGTTGTTGTCCTTCTTTTGGTTGTGCAAGGAGGCGAAGTGTATCTACCTACACCTCCATCTTGGAAGTCTCTAAAATCTGAATTGTTGAAATTGAAAGTCTTTACTTGTTTTTCTTTGCCCTTGTTAATTCCTTGTAACCCCACCTGAACTTTCACTGGAGAGCTTTTCTCATGTTAAGTACTTTTGCTTGGCAGTAAGCCCTTTGCTCATGAGGCTAAAAGGATAAACTTAAAATGCAAAGGTGTGTTATGTATAACTAAGCTTTTACAAAGCGTGGTATTGCAGAATTCTAACAGGTTTAGTGTCCATTTTGCCATTGATCGTAAGACATATGTTAGACCAGTTCAAGAAGTTAGGCAGAGTAAGAATCCTGGGTATTATAAATACAGTGTCAGTGTTGGTATATAATATCTTTTTTCTGAGGCTATCATTAGTAGAATACCCAGAATTATATATAAACGCTGATTTTTAAAAATACTACAGTAGTTATTAAAAGAACCCCAAGTGATTCTTTCCTAAAAGGAAGAATTATCTATTTTTGAATTTGGATTTTCATATCTTCAAACATTGTCAACATATAAAATGTTAGTATACCAAACATCATAAAATATTTATTGAGTACCTGCTTTTGTTCCAGGGAATTCAGATAGCTTCAGAACCTAGTGGGAGTAGTAGAAAGAGCTTTATGAGTGACAGATACAATAAGAAATGCTAGGAGCTACGAGGTCTCGGTGTGCAGACACCAGCTGGCTGTGTGGCCTCAGTTGGGCCATTGAGCCTTCCAGGCCTGAAGTTCTTCATTGTTCTCTAAAGAGAGTTTCGTGAATGGCATCTGTGGTTCTAGCTTTGAGATCCATGGAAGTTTTGCCTTAAATGCGTTCTTAGAAGGTCCCTGCCCCAGGAAGCTTAGCTTTTTCCTAGACTTCCCTCCTTCTCTCTGGCTCCAAAAGCGACGGGTGCTTGTTCACGAAGGACAGCACAGCTGGACCAGGTGTTGTGAAGGGAAAGTCTCCCTCAATCCCACCCTCTGAGAGATAATCATTCTTCAAGTAGATATATAATGATCTTGACTTATTTTTATGCATGTATTAGTATTTTTGTGATTTATATTTTGTGTGTATATCTATATATATATTATTCATCCTGTACTAAAACTTGATTTTTTTTCATGTAATGGGTATCTGTTAATGTCAGTACATGCATAGCTACCTTATTTTTGTTTTTCATTATTATTATCTTTTTAATCCTCACCCAAAGATATGTTTTTGTTGATTTATTTTATTTCAGGGGGGAGGGCAGCGAGGAGAGAGAGAGAGAGGGACGTCGATGTGAGGGAGAAACATCGATTGGCTGCCTCCCCTCCGCGCCCTGGCCCAGGCTCTCACCCTCGGCCTTTTGGTGCAGGGACGACGCTGCAGGCAGCTGAGCCACCGGCCAGGGCAAAAGCCGCCTTATTTTTAAAATGGCCTCAGAGAACGTCACTAATTGAAAAGTTGAGGTGCACCAAATACACACTGGTCAGATGGTCAAGTGGTAAATCGTGTTTGGCTGAAGCTAAAGTGAAATATTACTGTTGTAGATTGGACAACCAAAATACAAGAAAAAATATGAAAATTGAATAAAACTTAAATTTTATTATAAAATTTTTATTTCAAAAGTTTTTAGTCGCCAACCAGATGTAATTTTGGTTATGTACAGGCATTCTCATTTCTCACCACTGTCTTCTGTTAGAGTGTCCCCACAGTCGCTACGCACTACTGTGTATCTGAGATACTAAATAAGTGGCGGCTTTCGGCGGAGGCGGGCGGAGCAGCAAGATGTTTGGCTGACGTTGCCAGAGCAGAGCACTGCCGGTGATACTTAGCAGTTAACTTGTCTTCTCTGATAGTTACCCGGTAAAGACTTATCTCTTCATTAAATCTTAGGCTTGGGGATTTGTTGGCTGATCATAAGTAATTCCAGAAATTGAAGCATTGCCTGCTGCTTAAGACATTTAAAAAAATATTTTCAGAAGCATACTTAAGGTTGCTGCCGTCCCACATATTTAATTTTCTAACATTTTGCTGCTTCACACAGTTAGTTGTGAAAAAAAAATCTGTCATTAATCGTGGCTCTGTAAATGTGGCGTTAGAGCAATGGATTTGACTTTCAAAATGTAACAAAGTTTCAGTGTGTATCTCAGATTTTATTGCATGCAAACCAACCACAGCGTTGTGGTTGGAACAGCATTGTGTGGGAGTTTTTATTCTGTAAGAAAAATGTGAACCCTCAAGGTACATCAGCTTCCTTTTGTTGTTGTTGTTGTTTTTTTTGGTATATTCTAGTGAATAAGTCATGTTCTCAATAAGCAATCATTGGATTTAGTATGCCTGCTACTTTGGTATTCTTATCTGCAAAGGAGGATATGGTGGGGTTTCTGTTGCTGTCGTTCCGGCAGCCTATCTAAGGGGCCCTTGCTGGGCCTGCGTCTTGTTTGAGGACGTTGTTTAAGTACACAAGGAGGCAGTCCACAACCTCTTCTGTCATGGAGTGAGTCTTTGGCCGAAGAAGAAGGAAGGAAGTGCTGTATTCCTTTTATGATTCGTAGTTCTATTCAGCCCACTGTGCTATGATTACTTTCTGAACATACAGCTGGTGAGTGTGACGGCAACTGTGAAAGCTTATGTCTGCTAAGACACTCTCACCTCGCCATTTGTTTCATTGTCAGTAACAGCTGGCCGTCATTCACTGCTCTCCACCAGTTTCCATTACCTACTTCAGTCAGATTCACCGTTCATGTGCGAGACCAGGAATGCTCAGCAAGGGAATAAAGCAGGAGCGGGATAGAGCGCCTTGTTAACGTGCTGTGCTGTCTTAAAGAATGTCTCCAGTTGTTTCTGCATGTCTGCCGATCTGATCTACAAGATGTGGGAGTAGCACATCTGGTGATACTGCCATCGTTTCTATGCATGTCATGAAGTAATTCAGGAGGAAGAATTTTGTTAGCATGTTTTCCAGAAGCACCCTTGATGCTAGGATTCATCATTTTGACAAGTCTGAACACCCCTTCATGTTTGGTGAGAGGATTAGAGGAGCTGACGTTCCTTAGTAGTCAATTTAATAAGCATATTTTTCAAAATGAGCCGCTTTATGCTTTATTTATTAGGATTTTTAAGTTGCGTTGTTTTGCAGCTTGGTAACTGTATACAAAATGTGTTTTAGATGACTCATTTTCCTCAAAGATTGTTTTCTTTGTGTTTTTATGTGTGTACTTTATTTTAATATTAATGAAAGATGACTTCATGGCTGACATTGTGTGATTTTATAGTTTTTCCTGGTGTTGAAATTTTTACATTGCAAAATCCAAGTCTCATTCATAACTCCAATATCTTAACTTCTGTGGTTATTGTGTAGAGGGAATCAAGGCTGAGATACCAAAGATGAGACACCATTTGCCCTGACTAATGCTGTAGATGCTTCTCTCCCGTCTCTGTAAGCCCCTTCTCGCCAAACCCGTACCATGCCTCCCAGGACCCTTCTCAGACCTGTGCCACGCCTCCCAAGACCCTCCCCATTTGGCCCAACGTAAAAGGAGTGCGGGGCCATTGTTCTGGGCCCAGGCTTTGAGAGGGGACTCCACTGGACCCGCCTGCGTAAATAAACTTTCCCTTTGTTACTCCTGGTGCCGTGTGAGTCTTTCCCGGTTTCGCTTTCTGCAACAATTGGTTTGGATTTTTTTTTAATTTATTTTTTCCTTTCTCTTAGTTTGTTGTTATCTTGGTCTTGTCTCCTGATATACCTGCTGGTTCTCCATGAATTTTGGACACTGTGTATAAAAAATTGTAGAGATAATTTTAGGCTATCGATAATGTCATTTTCCTCCTAAAAGGACTTTTTGTTTATAGGCAGAATCAGAGATTGAGCTGATTCACAGCTTTGCCTCAGACTTTGTAGGGGCTGGCCCATTCCTGTTCCGCCCCTACTCTAAGAGGTAGACATCGGGGGTCTCACGTGAAAGCCTTGCTTTTCTAAGACTCTTTCTCATCCATGCGCCCTGGATTGCAGTTGTGGCTCACCCCGTGCAGCAAGACTAGCAGAGGGTCTCTGCAGCCTCCCAGCCTCCCTGGCGGTTATGTTGTGCTCAGTTGTCCAGCCTCTCAGCCCTCCCCTCCACTTTGGAAATTAGCATGCCTCAAAGGGAAAAGCTGTTCTAAACATTACACTCACCTCCTTGCTCTTCTCTTCTCTCTGAATCTTTGTCCCTCAAGCTCTCACTGCTGTCATAGTTCTATAATGCAGCAGTCCCCAACGTTTTGGGCACCAGAACAGGTTTCGTGGAAGACAGTTTTTCCACAGACTGGGATGGGGTGGGGGATGGTTTTGCGATGATTCAAACGCATTACATTCAAGCTCACCTCCTGCTGTGCGGCCCAGTTCGGAACAAGCCCAGACCTCACCGGTAACTGTCCATAGCCTGGAGGTTGAGGACCCCTGCTCTGATAGTAACCAGGTGCTGAGCTGGAGGTCCCCCCAAAATCCTAAACCCCTCACAGCTATTGCTTGGGGGATGAGGGAAGCAGAGCAGGGCCGGTGAGAGCCACTTTGCATTATCTGAAGAACTTGGCCAGTGTTTTAATAATGTTAAAGGCGTCCCTATGCTCAGAGCCAGGATGATGGGCGTCACTCTAACCGGTGATGCAATGTAGCCAGAGGGGCTTCCTGCAGCTGCCCTGTGAGAGCAGTTTGAGGTGGCTTATGCATCATGGGGCCATGCTTGCCGGGACTAATGATGGCAGCCGAGAAAGGCAGAAAATACAGGAGTGCTAGCAGGTGTAGCCAACCGTGGGAGGAGTCGGAAATGGGGTTACAGAGGAAGATCCAGGCCGGGATTTAAACCCAGGTGCAGCAGCTATGCTGGGGCTTCACTGTGTGGTTTGGGAGTGAAAAGAAGGGCTCTCTTGACCACGTAGCTTAGAAGGAAGCAGAAAAACAGGATGTAGCAACCGCAGGCCTCTTGACCATGTGGCTGGGGAAGGAGAAGCCTCTTGACCGTGTGGCAGCAGTGCAGGGTCTTGACCGTGTGGTTTGAAAGAGTGCAGGACTCCCACCGGCCTGCCATGAGGAAGCGCCTCACCGTTTTGGATTAAGAATGGGAACCTCGCCAAGCTACAGATTCCGGTTTCTTTTCCTGAGATACTGTACCCCGACTGGCCTGGTTTGGCAGGGGAGGGCCGGACTGTGTGTGCGTGCATGTGTGTGTACGGGTGTTTTCCAGGGATCCTGGGATTTGACAGTGACATTTTGCCATTATTCTGAACATGTATAAATTTTGAATAAATAGTTCCTTTCCTTTTTACCAGACTCGGCATTGGGAGCCACAGTTATTACCCGCGGTGGGCAAAAAGAACCATAGAGTAAACAGAACCCCCCCGGGGTCCAGGGTAGGGTTCTGTTACATACTGTCTTGAGGTAGATTTTTTTTTTTGGGGGGGGGGGTTGGCCTACTGTTCCTAGTTATCAGCAAGAAGATTAGTTTGTAACAAGCTATTTAGCTATTGTTGGAATCTTACCTGTATTTGAAAGTAAATATTCAGATATAACTACATATAGCATGCCTTGTTTGCATTACTGTTATCTTGTGCTGATTATATATTATAGTAATTAGAGCAATCACAGGATCATTTATCATACAGAAGTTCAGCAATGCCAAAAATAACACTGAATAACGTATTAAGCTATTTGGTTAGGTTTTTAAAATCCAACAGATTTTTTTCTTTTTAAGAATACCTCTGATTTTATTACCATTTTAAAGTTTTCTTTTAAAAAGTTTTATTTTTCAACTACAGTTTATGTTCAATATTATTTTGTATTAGCTTCAGGCGTACAGCACAGTCGCTAGAGAACCATAAGTTTACAAAGCGATTCCCCCTTGATATTTCCAGTGCCCGCCTGGCACCATACATGGTTATCACAATATCACTGACCATATTCCCTGTGCTGTACTTTATAGCCCTGTGACTCCTTTGTAACTACCAATTTGTACTTCTTAATCCTTTTATTTTTTTCACCCAGTTCCCCAACACTCCTCCCTTCTGGGCAACCACCAGTCTGTGCTCTGTATCTATGAGTCTGTTTCTGTTTTTATTTTGTTCTTTAGATTCCACATATAAGTGAAATTATATGGTAATTGTTTTTCTCTGTATGACTTACTTTATTTAGCATAATACCCTCTAGGCCCACCCATATTTATGCAAATAGTTCATTTTTCCTTTTTTATGGATGAATAATATTCCATTATATGTATTTACCACAATGTTTTTATCCACTGATCTTTTGGTGGGCGCTTGGGTTACTTCCATAGCTGGGCTCTTGTAAATAACACCGCAGTGAACACAGACTTACATATAGTCTTTCAAATTAGTGTTTTTGGTTTCTTTGGACATATACCCAGAAGTGGAATCGCTAGGTCAAAGCACAGTTCCATTTTTAATTTTTTGAGGAAACTCCCCACTGTTTTCCACAGTGGCTGCATCCATCTGCTTTCCCACGTACAGTGCATGACGGTTCCCTTTTCTCCACATCCTCACCAGCATTTGTTGTTCGTTCATTTATTGATGGTAGCCATTTTGACAGGTCTGAGGTGTTATCTCATCGTGGTTTTAATTTGCATCTCTCTGATGATTAGCAACATTGATCATCTTTTGGTGTGTATTAGCCATCTGTGTGCCTATTTTTTAATTGTTTTTTTGGTGTTGAGTAGTTTGAGTTCTTTATAAATTTTGGATATGAACCCCTTATTGGATGTATCATTGGTGAATGTCTTCTCTCATTCAGTAGGTTGTCTTTCCATTTTGTTGATGGTTTCTTTTGCTGCATAAAACCTTTTTAGTTTAATGCAGTCCTATTTATTTATTTTTCATTTGTTTGCCTTGCCTGAGGAGATATCTCAGAAAAAATACTGCTAAGAGAAATGTCAGAGATTTTACTGCTTGTGTTTTCTTCTAGGAGTTTTATAGTTTCAAGTGTTACATTTTAGTCTTTAATTCATTTTGAATTTATTCTTGTATATGGTGTAAGAAGGTACTCTGGTGCTGACCAGGTGGCTCAGCTGGTTGGAACATTGTCCCATACACCAAAAGTGTGTGGATTTGATCCCCAGTCAGGGCACAGAACTAGGTTGTTGGTTCGATCCCCAGTTGGGGTTCATAGAGCAGGCAGCTAATCAGTGGTTCTCTCTCACATCAGTGTTTCTTTCTGTCTTCCTTCCTCTCTCTCTAAAATCAATGAATATATCCTTGGGTAAGGATAAAAAAAAGAAGTGGTGGTCTAATTTTGTTTTTATGCACCATTTATTGAATTGACTACCTTTACCCATTGTATGTTCTTGTCTCCTTTGTCATATACTAATTGATTTATTTTGGGGCTCTCTGTTCTGTTTCACTGATCTAGGTGTCTGTTTTTGTGGCAGTACCATGCTGTTTTTATTATTACAGCCTTGTTATATAGTTTGATATCCAGTGGGCAGATTGATTTTTAATTTGTTCATTTATTGTTTATTTCATATATATATTTTAACCACTCATATTTCTTATTCTCACCCCTTTTTTCTTTTTCTATTTGGTGGTTTTATTCTGACTGGTCTGCAAAAGTTCTTTATATGTAAGAGATACTCTTTGCCAATAAGTGCTACAAATGTTTATCAACAGCGAATATGGTTTGTGTGACTTACATTTTAGGATTTATTGAAGGTTTTGTGGCCTTCTTATAGTAGTTTTAAAAAATTAACATTGCACAGATATTTATAAAGAAAGTATACACATACGAGGTCTGTTTAGAAAGTATCCAGCATTGCAAAATGAAAAATGGAGACATTTATTTAAGAAAATACAAGATACAAGAAACATTGTATATAGGACAATGACACCTCAGTCGCCTTCAAAGTTATGACCTTCTTGAGAAATCTGGTCCATGGGTAGCAGTTTGAATCAAGTCATTAGCAACGGTGGCATGATGTTCCTTCCGCTCTGGTAGCAGAAGCCACAGAACATATTCTGCTGTGACATGTTTTATGCCAAGATCCTTTGTCAAACTCTCAGACACAGTGGTTTTTGAAACCCCCGGATCAGCTTCTAGTTCTCACACTGTCAGTGACCGATCTTTGTTGATTGCAGCCTGGACACATTCAATGTTCTCAGGTGTTCTGCTTGTTGCAGGCCTTCCAGAACATGGGTCGCTTTCAACGGATTCTCGACCATCTTTAAAGCATTTGTGCCTCACTTTTTATTTGCGCTGCACTCATTGCATCATCCCCAAAAGCCTTCTGAATCATCCAAATAATTTCCGTGGAGGAATGTTCAAGCTTAATGCAAAATTTCATGCAGATTCGTTGCTCTACCTGCTCAGTCATTTTGAATGCAGCAGCCACACAGTACACATGCTTGCTCAATGGCGTCTGCCACCCCCACTGACTAGTACAGTGAGGTCATCACTGTTCATGCATGTGCATTCCAGTCCTCTCTCCTTGGCTGCCAGGTTACAGCGATGTTATGCAAACCGTTCTCGTCATGTTACTGATGGCTGGACTTTTTCCAGACAGGCCTCATATAATCACAGTACATACATACAGACGTCCACATTCATATACAAGACCTTATTAATTATATTTTTCAGATTCTTTGTATCATAATTTTTGAGGGATCAGATTGATTTACCAATGACTAAGAGTAGTGATTTTATCCTTTTTCACGATAAAGAGTGTTGTTCTTGGTCTTTTTTGCCTCGAATTTGATCTTCTCAAATGTCAACATTGTGATCTGTGTGTTTTGGAATTGGTTGGTTTGGTGTAGGTTTCGTCTTTAAATTTAACTTTGTCTCTCTAATTTTGAGTTCTTCACTTTCCCCTCCTTTTAATGTAGAAGTAAATGAATTTGTGGTTAAATCACCGCAGAGGTATCACTGGAAGAAGAAGTGGGGTGTACCTGAGCTTCTGAGGTATAAATAGAATATAAATGGGTAGAAGTATGTGGATCTTCCAGACAAGAGTGAAGGATTAAAAAAGAAATGAGGATAGTGTGGGATATGAGGTGTATTTGGAGTGTGGAAAGGGCTGACTCTGGAGCAGAAAGTCTGAAGAAATAGGAAGTAGAGGTGGGTTCATAAGGTAGAACCACATTTTGGAGGACCCTGAAAGCTCGGCAGAGGAATAATTCTTCATTGGTAAGTTAGCTGTTTTTCATGCAAGTAATCAGGTAAGTACACATTTACAAAATAAGCCTGTGTCAAAGCTTGCTGTACAGGATTGGCTTTCATACTTGCTTATGCTAATGTTACAGGTTCAATTTCCTTTATTCTGAGAGCTCAGCAGTGTACTATGATTCACATTAACCAATCGAATGCACATTCTTTGAGTTTTATCTTGAATTTGCCATTCCAAGCAGTTGAGTTTTGGAGTGATGGTTGAGGTTCATAACCTCACCTCAAAGAGATATTTTAAGTCTGTCGTGTTGTGGATCAGTCTAGAACTACTTTCCTTCAGTTCTGTTCTTCTCCATCCTTTTCTGCTGTGCCCACCCCAAAATCTTAAGTTCCCTTGCATACCTTAAGCAGATGAGATGACAGTATGCTAAATATGGATAGATGACCATGTTTGCTGGCCCGTATAGCTCAGGCCAGCAGGTAAGACCGTGACTGACTGAGAACCGAATGGGACGATAAATGCGTTGTCGACAGTATTTTCCGGCCCCACCGTACGCAGATTGCCACGTAGTGATCTGGAGACCAGGTTCCTTCCATTGAAGGACATCACTGGATTCAGGATGGTTAGCGCTTCAGAAATGGCACTTTTATTCCAAAAGGGGAGTTTCTAGAACCGAGTGTTTTCCTTTGGCTTTTGCATAAAGTGGTATGTTTTTTCTGTTTCCAGGGGACTCCTTCTCACAGTTCCGGTTTGCTGAGGAGAAAGAGTGGGATGCTGAAGCTTCGTGCCCAAAACAGGTAAGATGGTTTGTCTTGAATGTGAGAGGATTGGCTCTTCTCAAGGCTGAAGACTAACACCTCTGATTTACTGTTGAGGTAGAGTCTTTACGTAAAAAAGAGTTTAGTGATTCATGTACACTTTAGTCTCAGTTACCTAAATTGCTCATATAATCTTCAGGGAGCTTAAAGTTTCTAGGTCCTTGGAGCTAGAGTTTACCTTCATACTTGCACACCTGTGTGAATTGCTCACACAGACTAGGTGGCAAGGTAGAAAATTTATAGTCATGATTTTGGTTGATTACTTTGCCATTTCAGCTCCCTTCTTTTCCATTTTTGTGAAAATTTCCCTTAGGGTTGAAAATTAATTTTTTCCTCCACATGGTTTTGGGTGTTGAGAAAAATCCTTTATAGTTTTAAATAACTCCGCTTCCAGAACTAGGAGACTAGCTCTATAAGAACAAATATCATAGATGCCTTTCAGTGAATCTATAAAGCCTAGTTATTTTATTTGCTTTGTGTTCATGCCATATTTTCTTCCCAAAGAGTTTTGATTATTTTTCAAGCACGATTTCACTGATTCTTTCCATGCGAGAGATAACAGGTATTTTTTACCCCTTTAAAATGCACTGAGAATTACTGGCGGGTTGTCACACACTCCCCGACTCCGGGGCTAGAGCACACTCTCCGCAGCGGTGATCAGACAGGCTGCCCGCAGCCTCACACAGGCGGCCACACAGCAGACCCGGAGCCCAAAGGTGGGGCTCACTCCTCCCCCAGCTGTTACTAGTTCAGTACACACACTGTCGGTGGCTCTTCGGGCCGGTGTGGTTTAGTCGTTTGGGGTGGACACTGTCGTATATAAACTGAGGAGATGGAAGTAACTGTGAAAGGACTGCCTGTTATCTTGCAAAGAGTATGTATTATAAGATACTGGACGCTGAGAATTAAAAATATATGCTTTTGCTTGAGTCTATTTGGGCACATACCCGAGATAGAGTTTAGAATTCTAGGACAAGCTGAAAACAGGCAAACCGAGATCATTGACGAATATGGTGAAAACCAAACAACTCACATTTCAACTCCTTTTGAACCGCGTTGGCATCAAAACACTGAGCAGCTGTTATTTACTAGATATTTTATCAGACGCAGCGTATTCAAAGGTGAGGAAGACAGAGACCATGCTCGTTCCCCACCCTGAGTGTCTGACCTTAGCGTCTGACATATACCATATGATCGGTAAATATTTATGTAATAAACGAGAAGGAATGCAACTTAAAATAAGTGGGGTAATAAATGGATTAACATAATCTTGTGAGAGGCGGCTATGGTGGGCCGGAAGTGACTGAGAGCAGTACCAGGGGAACGAGAGCATTTGAACGGGCCTTTGTGGATGAGCATGGCCCTGGTCGGCCCTGCCCGGGGAACCACAGGAGCAGGGAGGGGCCGCCTGGAAGGCCAGCCACGCTCAGCTGGGGAGCGCGGCCGCGGTGCGGTTCCCTGGAGGGGGCGTCTGCAAGGTCTGGGCTGGTTCAGGCCAGCCGTCTGGTCCCATTTTCTCCTGGGGCCAGTTCAGCGCGTGAGAGACAAACCTGAGTGTGAATCCTTGTTCTACAACTTTGGCAAACTCCTTTCCTTTTCTTGTTTCCTCACCTATAAAATGGAACTAATAATAAAACATAACTTGGAGCTTTAATGAGGATTAAATTCAGTAATAAAAGCATTTTAGCATAGTTCCTGATGCATAGGAAACACTCAAAACTAGCTCATTTGACTACAGTTACTTGTTAACAGAAGTTTAGTTTAGCAAGAAAATAGAAATGGCTAGATTTGACCTCAGCGATTGGGAAGGAGGAACTGAAGAGACCAGAGGCCAGATGCAGGGAAAGCATTAAGGGAGGCTGTTTTGTTGGGTGAATGGGAAGGGACGGGGCCTGACAGTGTGAGGCAGTGAGGGTGCAAAAGGGTTACAGAAAGATGGGACTTCAGAGGATGAGGTAGCGTTTGTCACTGGCCAAATATGAGACACGGGGACAAGAAAGATTTGTAGTTGTACATCCAGACTAGGTGAGTGGTGGTGACATTAGTGGAGCAAAAGGAGAGTAGTAAGAAGGCAAGTTTGACTCCGAGCATTTTGAGTCGAGGTACTGGTGGGGCACAGTAAAACTGAATTGATCATTTCCTCATCCAAACTCTTTTCTGTTCCACTTAAGTACTCTTGTTTTTGTATGCTTGAGAGAGAAAAAGCCAGGAATTTATGTCTGTGTATGTGTGTAATACACACACACAAACACATGTATATATTTCCCCTCATGCCTCCCCGCCCCCAGTGTAACCAGTGGCACAAGACAATAAAGAGAAAGGGGAAAAAGTAGGAATTTGATAGTGGGACTTGTTAGACCCTCAATTACATCCTTATAGGAGAGTGACCCGGTGCCATCACACTGACTTGCCTTCGTTTCTTTGTGGTTCCTGTGCAGGGTGACGGTGACGTAGCCTGGCAGTTGGTGCACGTTACTATAGGGGAGCTGTCCCTTAGGTCCGTGAGTGGGATTTTCATATCTTTCCTTGGAGGGAAAGAGTGGCAGGCGAACTTCTTTAGGTGAAAAAATAGATCTGTTTTTAAAAAACCACCTTTCTTTTTCATGTCATTTTTCATTTTTGTTGACATAGTGACTTGTTTATTCAGCAGAACTGCTTAAGCAACTGCTGAGTGCCAGCTGAGATGCGGTGGTTCCTGAATGCCTGGCTTCCAGAGGTGTAGACGCCCTGGTCCACAGTCCCGAGCCCAGTTCTGAGTGAGGCCTGAGGATCTACATCTTGAAAAGCTCTCCGCCTTATCGAAAAGTGTGGCCTGATCTGCACACCTCCGTCGAGTGGGCATACGCTCCCTGAGTCCCAAACGAATACAGTCAGTGCGGTAGCTCCAGAGGCAGGTGCGGTGGTCTGAGTAAGGGCTGCGGTGATCGCTTCTCAAAAAGGAAGAACAGAAGGGAAGCAGTTCTAGACTTTTTTTTAAGCTGTAAAGTGGAGTTTCTGGCAGGTTCTTTCCTCACCAAATAGTGTACCTTTACACAGAAGCCGAGACTCAGAGCCTAATAAGGTTCCTGGACAAGAGGGACCTTCAGGATTACAGATTCTCACCCCCCAGACGGACTTCTGTGCGCACTGATGGCAGAGAGGAAGTGTGGGGGGACTTTGTGCTAACAGTCAAGGCTGGCTCCCCTCCGCCAGCCTCAGCGTATACGGGAGAGAAGGTGTGAGGGTGCCCTGCGGTCACAGATCAGGCCGTGTACGCCAGCTGCGAGTGGCTGTCAGCGTTGTTCAAGTAGATGTGGGGACTGGGCTCTCCAGGCAGAAATAGACGTCCAATTATTTAAAAACCTGTAGCAAAAAGCTGATTCATGGTTATTATTCCAGTTAAACCTATTTTAAAATTCACATTTTACTATTACAGACAACCCACTTCAGCTCACTTTTTAATCGAACGTCTTCAGCTTCAGCCCTTTGGAGGCAAACTGGTGATGAAAAAAGGAGTGTCTTACAAAGTGGCGTTTGGTGCAGGTTCTGGGCTCTGAGGCCCCTGCAAGGAGATGAGCAGTCACTGTGGTGGCTCCAAGTGTCTTGATGGCATCATGGAGGTGGTGCAGTGTCAACCGGGCCTTGGGTGATGGGTGGGAATTAGAAATGCGCGGGGAGGAGACGAACATGGCCGAATGTCCGTCATTCAGACCGCGGCTCACAGCCACGGCCTTGCTAGTCCCCGTATCTCTGTGTGGTCAGTCTCCACACTTTTCATTGTTTATGATGTGCCTTAGAGCCAGCTCGCACAGGATGCAAAAGAGGACAGAGGAGGTTTGGATACTTTTAGCCAGTCCTCAGCATGTCTCAACAGTTTTCTAGAGAGCTAAGAGAGCAAACGTTTGTAGAGGGAAAGTTCTCGCTCTTTTAGAGGCTGAATGAAGGGGGTCTACCTGTGTGTCTTTGCAGACAGCGTGGCCGTGGGAAGGGTGAGATTTCCAGTTTGTAATTTGGTGACTTATGCATGTATCAAGATCACACCTTACCGGTGGGTTGAGAGAGTTTTTCTGAACTTGAAAACAAAGACTTGGCCATGCTGCTCTTGGTCACGGCACTTAAGGGCCTGGATACTTACCGAATGTCTCACTTTCTTATCAGGGCTTCGTTACTTTTTCCTGTTCCCTAAGTACTTTTTTTAGATGTAAATATAAGTTCCTTTTTTCTAGGACAAGCGGCCCACAGTTGGTGCTGCCAACGTTCCTTACCTAAGAGCTAATCATCTTTGGAAAATTTCAGAAGGGCAGTGGGAAAGCCACCGTGCTTCTTTCCATCCCCATGTACTGTCTTTATGGGGATTAGCGGTGAGAGTGGATCTGGGTTTAGTTTCGGGGCTCTTCGTGAGCGCGCCAGGAATGACTGACTCTCCGTCTCCAGTCATAAACTCATCTGCCCGAGACATTCCTGCAGTGGGCCCGAGATTGGACTAGAAGAGCGCTGGGTTTTCTTCTAACTTGAAGTCAGTCAGTGAGTATAGATTAAGGTGTGGCTCTAGTTGGGCCCGTGCCTGTCCTTGGTAGGTGAGGTGGTCAGTGGTATTTTCCTCTAATGTGAGGTCATTATAACTGCCTTTTAGATTTTTCCTTCTCTTGGGTGGCCAGGGCACCCAGAAGGGGCTGTTAAACTCTTATTGAGCCATGCGATAATGTGGAATGTTTTTTCAGATGCTGTAAATTTGGGAGGTCATCGCATGGATATGACTTTCCGTCTGTGAATGGGGAGTCAAAGGGAGTTTTTAGTATAGGCCTGACACAGTGGGCTGTGCACTAGAGGCGAGTTTCCGCCCTCTGCTTGCCTGTTAGCAGGCACCTCGTGGGCTCCTGGGGCTGTGCCACTCCGCGCCCCCCTCACTGCCCAGACAGCTCTTCCTCCCATCTCAAAGGTTAGCCATCGAATCCGAGGGTGGTGTCCACTTAGATTTCACTGAATGCGTCTTTTTCTGTCACTTTGCCAGGAAGTCCAAGAGCGCCTAGTTTCCGGGGTACCACGCGTTCTTGGCGGTGGGGTGATCACTGCCCCGCTGCCCCGACAGCGTGCGCTGTCGCTCAAGAAGGCTGTGGTCGGCTTTGCTCATCCTAACGTGGGGCGATAGACTTAACCGTATCAAGTATGACTTATGATCTGACTTGGCCCCAGCTAAATGTAAATCCAGGGAAGATTTATAGCTACTTTCAGCTTCTGCTCTTTAACTTCCGAAAGGTCACAGGTGACGATCACCAGAAAGACATATCATACCTATATGTATGATGTATGTGTCTTTCTAATTTATTTACAGAATTCAGCATTCTACGTGGACTGTGAGTCATTGGTTCAAGCCCTTCAAGAACTGCCTCTCTCACTCCGACTCAACGTTGCTGCTGAATTGGTCCAGGTAAAACCCTGTGGGCGGCCTCAAGCTGGCGTGGATCAGGGTGGGAGAAGGAGAAGAGTGGGGTGGCTCAGGCTCACCACTTCCTTTCGTAGAGCTGAGGGTTTTGTTTCGGGTAGCATCTCGTAAAGTTTTAAGGGAGAATGAATTAATTCTTCTGGAGTTCTTAAAAAAAATTGAAACATTTTGAAGAATCAAATGTAATGGAGTTGAATGAAATGTAAAAGTATAAAGTCTGGCTGGTATTTTTGTCAAAATATTTACCCTGGCTACTAGGAATACAGTGTTTGAGTAGATGGATGTGGTTCCTGCCCTCGTGGAGTCTAATCTATTGGGGAAGATGGGTATTAATCAAATTATCACGTAAATTCTACAAATCGTGATAAGTGCTTTGAAGGAGAAGCACGTTGTGCTATGAGATTACATAGTAGGGAACCTGCTCTACTTTGGTGTGATTAGGAATGGATTTTCTGAAGAAGTGACAGGCAAGCTGAGATCAAAAGTAAAAGAACATTTGACTCAGAATCTAGAGAACAGTGACCCAATAGATCTGCATTAACAGCACCACTACCACTACCGATAACAAGAACGTGCTGGCTATAGATGAGGAGTGGGCTGTGGGCTGGGGGCGGGTGTGCACTAGCGCCACTGCACTCACTAGAGGAGAGCAGTTGAGGGGAAGCAAATTAGGAGGCTCTCGCATGGGTCCAGGCGGGTAATACTGCAGGTAGGACTGGGCTGATGACGGTAGAGGTGGTACAGAACTGGACTTTCTTTCTTCTTTTTTTTAAAGATTTTATTTATTTTATTTTTAGACAGAGGGGAAGGGAGGAAGAGAGGGAAAGAAACGTCAGTGTATGGTTGCCTCTCGCGCGTCCCCTACTGGGGACCTGGCCCACAACCCAGGCATGTGCCCTGACTGGGGAATTGAACCGGTGACCCTTTGGTTTGCAGGCCAACGCTCAATCCACTGAGCCACACCAAACCAGAACTGGACTTTGCTAAGAGGTACTTCAAAAGACTAAGAAGAGTTGGTGAATGACTGAAATGGAGAGAGAGCAGGCACCCAGTTGTGCAACTCAGTGTTTGTGCCACTCACAGTTTGTGCCACCAACAGTTTGTGCCACCAACTCAGTGGTGGTGCCAGGAAGGGTGAGGTTTGGACATTTTGGGTTTGTGCCTCAGAGATACCAAAGTGAAAATATTAGTCAAATAGGTATAGAAATTTATAGTTCAGAACTAAGGGCCAGAAATAGAAATTTGGGAGATACCCACGTAAGATGGCAATTGAGAGGAAAAGGCCCAAGGACCAACTATAAGGAACTTCAGATTTTCATTGTGGCTCGATTGAAATTTTTTAAGTGAAACCCTGGGCAGTACTAATTTTAAATAGAATCCCAGCAGCTAAAATGATGAACTTTGTGCTGCAGTTGAACGCGATGCTGTTTCTGTTGCACTTACTGGTCTCTGGTTTAGGGCAGCAAGTAGGACTCGGGACCAGAGGACAGTCGGGGGCGGGGCAGGGAGGCGCAGAGGGTGGCACTGGGCTCTGCTGGGGAATCGCCCCGAGGCTTCCTTAGGCACGCGGGGCGGCCTCTGGCGTTGTCCGGTGACAGAGAGAGTGCTGCTCTTCCTGCTGGGTGTCCGGGTGTTCAAGGTTCGCACCTGTTCGGTTTGGTCCCACGCAGTGAGGACTGGTGAACAGAACACATCAGGGAACCACTGAGATGAAGGTGAGGGGGCACCCAGGACTCAGGAGAGAAACAGGAAGTGTTGTTAAGAATTTGAAAGTGAAGGTTGTGTTGGCAGCAGGCCTTATAGTGAAAAGTATATAGCAACCACAGTAACTTTGAAAACCTGGCTAAATTGTTTTAAAATCCTTCTCCCTCCCCCTGTGCCACGATGCACAGCAGTTAATCTCAACTGTGTTTGCACATTAGGATCCGCCAGGGAGGTAAATAAACCAAACCAATGCCAGACACCTGGAGACTAAATGAGTCCAGGATTAGAGGACCACATCCCATCTTCTCCCGCACACTGACAGCGATGGCTGAACATTTAAGTCTGTGTGTGTAATCATTCTGTCTCACAAGCCCTGAAAAGAGCTATTAGCAAATTGGATCTGCTCAGATGCTTTGCTGTACAAACAGGGGACAATGCAGCCAACGGTAGTTGAACTTCATTCTGAACCCCTCCACTCTGGCGCCGTGCTCACCAGGCCCCCCGCCAGAGCAGCGGCTCCCAGCCTGGGCTCTGCGTTACTATCGCTCGGGAGTTTTTACCTGTTACCCAATGATAATGTGGATACAGAAAAGCACATGCCTAGATAGTATTCATAACCACGGGCTCCGGAAGCTCTCCTTCCCCCACTGCTCCGGGTCACTGTTTCCCTATAGCCATTATCCTGACTTTTAATACTAAAGATCAGTTTTGCCTGTTTGTGGCTTTTTACAAATGCAGTCAAATAGTATGTTTCTTTCATGTCTGGCATTTTTTACTCAATGCGGAGAGTCAGTCTCCTCTTCTCTGTGAATTTGTCCCTTTACCTTCATTTAGTGCTTTTGTTCAGTTAAGAGATCTGACTTGCAAGTTGCGTCTCAGTGCCTTTTACAGAGGCTTAAACCTCATTGCAGACTAAGCACACATTCAGGTAGACCGATGGTACTGTCAGTTCCCAGGCTTGATAGAAGACATGGCCCTTTTGATTTCCGCTCTCAGCACGGAGCTGAGGCGGGAAGAGTGGGAAGTGCAGCCCCGTTGTGTTTCAGGGAGGTGTCCCACCCACAGTTACCCCAAATCAGTCGGGAAGATTGCACAGTAGGCCCGGGCGGGAGACCCTTGGTAAACCTCCTGTCTGAGTTGTTTCGTGCTCCACAGAGTTTGATGTCTTTCATAGCTTCTGTTTCTGTGTAAGCAAATGTGGCAAGATTTGCATTTTAAACTCAGTTATGCTTCTCTTTCAGACTGCGCTTCCTGCAGAGCTTCCCCAGGTGAAACTAAAGCGAGGTGATGAAGGCAAGGGACTAGGCATGCAGTTCAAAGGGCCGCTGGGCCCTGGAGGAAAGGGGTCTGTGCCCGAGCTGAAATCTGCGGCGGCCGGCTGCCCCACGCGCCCGGGTAAAGACAGCCCAAGTCCGGGCCCTGCGGAGGGTTCCCAGAAACCCGCCTCCCCACTGGCGCCAGCAGCAGACCATTTGGAAGAAGAATTAGATCTGCTGCTTAACTTAGATGCACCTGTAAAAGCGGGAGATAACATCATCTTACCAGACCAGATACCCCAGGACCAGGAATCCGAAAAAGATGGGGCGGTGGTGGCCCAGGAAGAGAAAGGTATGGTTTTCATTTTATTGCCCATCCAGCTTCTTGATCCTGGTGTTTTTGTGAGAGCAGCCTCACCCGCATCACATCAGTACACATCTCCACCGGCATCTGACATCCATCTGGCGTCATCTACTGACATCTTTTTCTGTGCTCACATCCCCGCTTCCCCTGCGCTGACCTTCCTCTCACTTGATATCCCGGCTTCCGAAAGCTGCTCACTGCCTGGCTGCAGTATTAAACCCGGGTTGCGACCTGAACTTGTGCTATAAAAAGGCATTAAGACACTCGCGGCCCTCGGCTGCGCAGCAGCTGACCTTTTAATGGACTGTCTGGCCAGGCCAGTCAGCCGCCGCTTCCTACGTCTTGCTTGCTCTTTCGGTCTTCTTTTTCACAGAAGAGGAGCACTTCCTCATTTGCGCATGTTCTCTGACATGGTGGCCCATCTACACGGAAGGCCGAGGGCAGCCGGCCCAGCCATGTACCGCTTTCGAGAACCTTTAGTGACTGTTCAGCATTGCTACGATAGTAAAAAGAAAACCGGGCTGCTGTTGGTCTTTTCAAAAAACTAGTGAACTGGGAAATTCAACTTAAGAATAAATAGAGGAGCATATTTCTACCCTGTTTATTAAGTTGGTTAGCTATTATTGTATCTTCTTAGGAACAGGAATAAAAATAGAATGTTTCCCCTTGCTGTACGTAAAGTGATAATTATGGCTGAGTTATGTCATGGAACAGACCCCGGGGGCCTTAACCCTGAGCCTGGGGACTAATGTGAGGTTGTTCACATTGCTCTTATTTCCCCAGTCCTTGCAAAACCACCCGTGACGGAAGACAAGAACCTGGAATCCGCCCAACCGAGCACATCAAAAAATGTTACCGAGGAAGAGCTCGAAGACTGGTTGGACAGCATGATTTCCTAACAAAGACAAGACAAAAAAGAAAGAAAAATGAAACAAGTGCCTGAAGCCAGCTTTGGTTGCCTCGTAGGGACGGGCCGGGCGGTCCTGGAACAGCGGGTTTCCGAGCACGCCCAGGCCGCAGCGCGCCATCGGGCTCACCGCGGTAAACGCCTACCTCCGTGTTTGGCAACATCCACAGAAATACACCTAAGAGGCTTGAAGCATATTTCTCTGGCTTAGTAATCCGAGGGACTCACTAAGGGACGGAGATGTTATAGTACTTGTTTACAGCCACCTTCCTCTCAGTCTTTACAGAATAACATAGCAAGCTCGGCCGCTGAAGGGAATAGAGTAGCAACAAGGCCTGCATTTGGCCAAAATAAACAAATGCTGGTCTATGGCGTTTTCTTCTTCTTTGTATGGGGTTTTAGGCTGTTTGTCTCATGTCCCTTTCCCGAGCAGTCACAGTGTGGTTGTAGAATCATCCAGAAGTGGTACATTACAAGAGGCTGAACCACAGATTGGCATGTATTACTTTATTGCAGTGGGCACTTCATCTTATTTAAACATAGCAGCTCCACTACTTACAATGGACCATAAAGCATTACACAAAACTCAGAGATTTTTCTGAGTTTTCGGTACAGTACTTTTCTTCTAATAACAGCAATTGATAAGCTGTTACTGTAAAACAATTATATGAATAATCTTCAAGTGCAGTTTCTTAATGTAAGACCGAAGATCAACACAACTAATGAGACTGTCCATCTGGAACATAAACATAAAAAACTTGCATAGCTATATCTAAAGAGATTTTAAGGCACTTAATCGATATTTCAGTGTCGACAAAGTGTTGTGAGTTTGTTTGTTTTTTTCCTATTTTTTTTTTAACTGCTTAAAGCTTTTCGAGCTGATTCTGGGTACATTCACTAGCAAGTACCATGGGAAAAATTAGACTGCAGTTAAAATGATTTTTTGTACTTCAGACCATAAGTCACTAGTGGGTACTGTCATGTGACATTCAAGTGTTTTAAATTTCATATGTAATGCATTCAAGACCTCTTACTTCTGGCTCTTTTCTTGGTGATGCCATCCCAACAAACAAGTTACCTTAGATATGAAAAACTTGAGGGCATTCAACTAGAGAGTCCTTGATTTGACATTTTGACAGGTTCTCTCCCACAGAGTATGTCCATTTGGCACAAAGAGCCAAATCAGTTCCAAATATCACATAATTTTTTTTTTTTTGGTGGCTTCTTTCTGGATTTGTTTTTACACAGATTTTTTAACAAACGCTTTCTTGTTGTAAGGAAGGCATTTAGAAAATGTCACCTTTCAAAAATGTCCCGGAAGTGTAAAAGGATTTTGCTTTCACTTTGACTTGCCAGTCTGGAGTCACAGAGTTCCTTTCATTCAGATTTATCCAAGCTGATCTTCATATTGTTTCCGAAAGCAGTCACCGGCTGGGAAGAAATCCCAACACCTTTCTTGGTACATCTTCCAGACATAAGATTCCTAAAGTAATGGGGAAAAAGGGACTTCTTTTTAAACTGCAGTAAGCTGAAACTCTGGGTGTGTCTGTGTGTCTGCCTTTAGGAATATTAGGGTGGGTTTCTAAGGGGCTCAGCTGGCATACTGTCCTTGTTCTGTGCCCAGCCCATTTGGGGAGCAGTAGGTTTCCTGCAAATCACTGAAACCAAGTCAGTGACTGTCACTAAAAATACTTACAGATTATCAATAGGCTGCTTTCATGCAGCCTATTTGCAATTGGTAGAAAAATGCAAGATGAGGGAACATTGAGGACTGGCTTAGATGCCTGGACAGCTAAAGCCAGATCTGGAAACCAACTGCCCCTTCTCTCTTAAAAGTTTGAGCTGTGAAGAATTCCTGCAAATCCAATGATTGAATGTTGGATAACCTCCCCCTTCCTCCTGTGTTCTCCATCTTTACATTCTTTTTCGTAGTCACACAATCCCTTTGACACGTACCTTCATTCGTACGCTCACACCCACCGCGCACCCCCAACCCCGCCTCCCACATGTAAAGTTATCTTTCTAACATTGTCTCATGCAGCATTTCACTGATTCTCCGGCTCTTTGTATCACCACCCACTCAGCTTCTCATTGTCTTTTTTCTCTCCAATGGTCCCCTAACCTCCAGCTTTTTTACTCTGAAGCAGTAACCACAAGGGTTTAGAAAATGTCAGTGTTTGTTGGGAAGGATAACCAGGAAGTCTTTTGGAACAGACTGGGGTCACCTTGGAATTTTGGCTTCTTACGTCACAAAGGGACGGGGGACTGACGCCGAAAGCAGCGGGGAAGAGCATGGAAGAGACCCCTGGGCTCCTCTCTTTCCAGCAGCCCACGTTCACCCGCGTCTTGGGACTTAGGGAAAGGGAGCTCCTGACAAGGCGATGATTCTTAATTAGAAACTCTTTTTTCTCACCTGACCCGTGTGCTCTGTTTCATCTTTGTTAATCAGATACATCAGGAAGAACCTGGAACAAGGGAGAAAGGTATAATCAAGGAGGAGACAATATTAGACATTTCAATTAGGAAACCTAATTTCATTTACTCAAACGAACCAGAGAGGGGGCCCAAACATGTTTTCAGTGTCATGCTGCCCACTAGGCCTTTCTGACTTGGAGAACTGTGGCAAAATGACACAAACCATCATTTTCTAATAATAATATAAGGTTAATCTCAGAATTAGCCTTTCATGAGGAGAGATCCCTTTTTACCATCTCCAGACCTTGGAGCTAAGATCACTTGTGAGGAGGCATTTTGGCTACTATTTTGTTGAAAAACATCCTAATCTAAACAATAGAATGGTAACCCAAACGCTTACCGTACAATCTTTAGTAGGCCATTTTATCATCTTGGAAGAATGTAGAATTGAAAGTATGTGTTTGTCTAGAGGATAAGGAATTTGTGGAAAGTATTTAAGTTGCTCTGATTCTTCCAGAAACAGTTTCGTTTTTATCTTAGACAACTGAGAAATGCCAGTGTGGTTTCACAGGCTCCGACTGTGATGTGTCCAAGGTTTGAGTCTGTCTGGAACACACAAGTGTCCCAGGGGGGCCGAGCTCTCAGCTTGCGTTACGTGACATCAGTGGCAGCTCCCAAAGGAACCGGTCTCGTGCCCTTTAGGAAATGGACTGTGAGGCTATTGGTAAGAAAAAGTAGAAATAATACCCTTCCGAAGGTTGGGAGAGCCTGAGCGCCACATTGTGAGTTCTCTCAGGGCACCCTTCCTTATAGCTTCAGATTGTGGCCCATGGTGCAGGCTATAAATATATTAGCTTCCTTCCTCCCTTTTTATCAGACTAAGAAACAAGACCTGGCCAGCATCTCACCGTGTTTGGGATTCAGGCACGTAGGGCACCCTTCCTTTCCTAGTGCATTTGTCTGAGAAAGCGCCATGGCAGGGTGGCGTTCAGACCTGAGTAAGGAGGGTTCTTTTCCCCCACGCCGCTTGGTACAGGGGCCCAGAGATAGAAAATCGACTTATAACACAGTGGGCTAGGGGAAGGCAACGAAGGGGGCCCACGCCCTGGCGACATAATACCCTCTCTCCACTCTAGTCACTGGTCCTGACATGAAAGGTGGCCATGTGCTCACCTGCTAAGGGCATCCCTACTGATCACCTCTGGACATCCAGAGGTCCATCCACCCTGATCACCTCCGGAAAGAGGCACACTCTCTTAATGAGCCCGGACAAACTTGAGGGACGGTATGCCAAAGTTATTCTTTAAAAACTTGTGTTTTGCCTTAAGATACTACATATTTGCTACTCTGACAATACCACCGACCCCAGATGCTATGCCTGTTCCACCTTAAAGATCAGGCTTTTCTAACTACAGTGTAGACACAGAGGGGAAGGGTCAGGCCAGGGAGCAGAGCTGAGGTGTTTCTTTCTTGCTAATGATCACTTGCACAGTGTCCAACCTTTTCGTGTCTCTGGGCCACACATTAAATACACAAACTGAAGAAAACAAGCAAACAAAAATCTCCTAATGTTTTAAGTAAATTTATGATTTTGTTTTGGGCCGCATTCATAGCCACCCAGGGCTGTATGTGGCCTGCGGGCCGTGAGCTGGACACCCTCGGATAGAATCTGAATTTCAGGTGATCGATAGCCTCTATACATTCTGTAAGTTATAAGTTTCACAGGCAGTCCACGGCACATAGTAGGCTCTGAATAACTTGTCCTGGAGTGAGTGCCTTCCTTTAGAAAAAGTGAAATATTTATGATTTACCTACTGGGGGCCAGGCCTTGGGTGCTGGGACAGGGCCATGTGAAAACCCGTCTCCACATCCCCTGCTATCACGGAGCCTGGGCATTACTAGTGTGATGGACACGGTGAGGGCTGAATGTCACGGAATCCAGCAACATGCGGCCACTGACCACCTGGACAAGAGCAAAGGCGAGGTGGCGGGGAGGGAGCCCTGACTGGGGTGGGCGAAGGCGACGGGGACGGAGAAACTGTGGACAGTGAGGACAAGTACTTTTAGGTTTTGCTGGAAGGAGAGAGAGAAGCAGGGCGAGAGCTGTAGGTTAAAGTGGGGCCACAGACTTTTGTCTTTGTTTAGGATTTAAAAGCACTGTATCATGACAGGAAACTTCCAGGAAAGAAAGGAGAATTGCTGGAGTTATGTGACCTTCAGATGGGATGGTACCTAGTCCCAGGCTGAGGGATTGACCTTTGCTCAGAGGCGGAACCGTGCGTCCACAGCACATGTCTATGAAAGCACGGAAGGGGAAGAGCGTATGGACAAAGATACGGACTCATGGGGGCTTCTGGAAAATTCTTTCCCAATTGCCTCTATTTTTCATTGGAATAGGAGGGAATGGCATCATCAGCAGAGACTGAACTAAATGACGTAACTGTTGCCTTTACCACTCCTTCCCCGTCCCTGTCACCTCCATCGACCAAGAGTACTCACAAGTAGTTGGCTAAGTTGTGCTCTTGTAAGGTATGTGTTTCAAAACCATGAGGGGTTGTGTCAAAGTAGTCATTGCCAATCCCACAGATGAAACATTTAGTCTGGAAAAACAACAGAGGCAGTAAAGGCATTAGTAAGCGTGACATTACAGGAGGGTGGAAACAGGCTGATGACATCTGCTTGAATTGAGAGGCGCTGAAAAATATTTCTCTCTCAAATGCTTCAGGCTCTTAGTCATCTACTGCATAGTGCCACGTAGTACCCAGCGCCCTGCTAGCTGAGGAACCCTGCTCCTGCCCGAGCACGGGGCGTGGTGGGGGGCGGCAGACCGGGAGCGGTATGGGCTAGTGCAGAACACAGGGTGGGGCCCTAAAATGCCAGGCACCAAGAAAGGGGACAGGAATGGAAAACAAATTTTATTGGAAATTTCACTTAGGGCTGGCCATAAGTAATAGCAGAACCTGCTGTTTATACATTTCATTTGCTGTGAGATACAAATACAGAGTTGGAATGAGTAGTTAGGGGAACATTACCTCCATATCTTCTCGTACTTGTTCCTGCTGGTCTCTTAGCTCTCCGAAAGCGTCAATAATAAGACCTGGAATTTTATATATAAAGACAGAGAAAGTGTTTTAAATAATCTGTTCAGTGGCTCAGGGTAGAGGAACGATAGAGGGAATGGCAGAGACCACTTTGTTTTTTAAAAAAGTAAACCATCAAGCTGAACTATTCGGTAAAAACAAAATCAGAAAAATGCTGCATCCTGGCTAACCATTCCTCATTGCTTCTCTGACTCAACCTTTCTGCAATATGTGCTAACATCCCGCTCCTCCTGGAAACATTTTCTTTTCCCCTAAGCCCCTAAGCCCCCCGCCCCCCAGCTTCCGTTTTGCTTGGCCATTCATTTTCTGTCTTCCTGTTGGGCGCTCCCTCTTCTCCTGGCCCCTTAAGCGTTGATGTGTCTCAGATTCTCCCTCAGTTTCCTTGTTTCTCTTTCTGGGAAATCTCTACACCCAACATCTTTGACCTCGCCCCCAACCCCCACCACGATGGCTCTCATTTCTATTTTATCTTATTTTTATATTTGTTTCTATTTATTTTACATGTATTCATTATATTTTTTCATTCCTGACTTGTTCCTTGAAAGACCTGTTCCAATTAATTGCTTGTTAGCTCTCAATACCTGCACGTCTTCCAGGTACCATAACTCACCATGACTCCCAATGGAATTTATCACATTCCTCTTAATTCCTGACAAGCTATTGACTAAATATCAGTACCCCTCCCCTGAAAAGAAGAGGAAACCTGTCACACTCTCTTAGCTCCTCTCTGAGCTCCTGCCCTACCCCATTGCCGGGGAGGAAAATGAGGCGGGCGGGAATCAGGAGGCTGCGGGGCAGGTCTAGACGCGGGGCTCTCTGGGAAGCAGACTGAACAGCTGATGGTCACGTCTGAGTGCGGAATGACAGGAAGGGGGAGCTCTGTTTCTTGTACAGGCAAACCTCGGCGATGTTGCGGGTCTGGTTCCAGACCAGTGCAGTAGGGGAAGACTCAATAAAGCATGTCAAACTCTTTGTGCCAGGAGAAGGGCTTGACTTCAATTTGTAGGGGGGAAAAAATGCAACATCTGTGAAGTGCCATAAAAATGAGTTAAGCCTATATCAGTGCCTGAGGGGACCTTTGCCTTAATGTAGAGGCAAAGCCTCATATATCGTGGGTGCTCAGTAAATGTGGAATTAACAAATAAATGCATGCACAAGTCTCTGTACATAAAAAAATTGGGCTGTTGGTGTGGGAAGGGACAGAGTACTAGATTAAGCCCTGTTCGTACTTAACTAGCAACCGTACCTTGAATGATGGCCAGCAAGATGACAATGACAAAGAAGAAAAAGGTAATGTCAAAGACAATGCGGTACATTTCATACGGGTCACCGGCAGGGTCTTCGATTTCATCGCCGATGCCCCCTCCAGCTCTCACCCCCACGTACATGTGGAACAGGTAACACTAGACAGGAAGAATGATGTCCGTTCAGATGAAAGTTGCAGTGTTTTGTTTGTTTTTAGCAAGGTGGTTGTCAGATCATGCATTCAATTAGATGGAAGGGTGACAGCCCTGAGCTAGAGGAAAGGTGCTCTTCGGTGACCTCACTAAGTCCTGCCGCTGCCTGCTCTTCACTCGGTACCCTCTGGTCAGTTTGGTGTCAACCAAGAGGGAACGATTGTTGTTACACTTAACCCATAAACAATATTTTTTGCTCCTTTTTTAAAAAGTTTTGAACTTTTTGATACGGACCAGAGAATTCATTTAAGGCGTGAGTAAGTTAAACTCTGAGGAGTATGGCATAGGCCAGATACTAGTTTTCCTTCATTTAATTCGAAGGAGGCAGGCCAGGCTCCAGCCCCTGGGATGAGGCCCCTTCTAGTTCTGCGTTCACCTTACCCCTGGCAGGGCAGGGATTCCTGTAGCATCTTAAGGAACAGACTTGCTCTCCTTCGGTGCTACACGTGTGGCCTGGTACAGGGACCTCAGCACCGGCTCACCAGGCAGGGCGCCCTCCGTCTCTCCTCCTGCCTGGACGGGTTAGGTCCAGAGGAAAAGGAAGCCTTCCACTGGGCAAATAAAAAACCAGGGCGGTGTGGAGATGGGTACTGGTCACACCGGTGCTCTGGCAACTGGAGTGCTGCTGTCACGTGAGGGTGCTGCCCCGAGAAGGCATAGGGAAGTTTTTAGCCAAGGAGTCTAACCCATTTTCTAGAGGAATGACCACAGGCCGGGGCAGTTCGCTGTCGCTCACCCCGACTCACATCGCTTTCCTGACATCCAGTCACCGAAAACTTGTAGGGAGCGCGACCGCTGCCATGCCCACTCGCCCTGAGCCGTGCCCTTCTTTCCCACGTGGGGCTCTCCTGCTGGCAAGGCCCCTGACCTGATCCTACCACTGTCACATTTTTCAGACTGTGGTGGCTGCAAGAAGCCCTGCTGGCTTGCTGAAATAAACGGAGCACCGGATCCGTGGGACTTGGCTCCACCTCTCAAGGGACAAAGAATCAAAAGCTTGCCTCGCATGCATTTAGATACAGGTCCATTTGCACTTAGATATAAGTAGTCACATCTCTGCCACAAACATATACAGATAAACAGTGACCAATGACATGCCCTGCGGTGTGCTTGTATTTCCACCTAACCTTGTGTTAAGTGCTTTCCATCACTACTGTCTCTCTAGGGCACTTTCGCCTTTGGGTGAGGCATCTGTGTTCTCCTCTGTTCTGCTCTGTAACTCCACCGCTCTCAGGTCCCCGCACCGCCCACGGCCCTTCTTTTTCACTGAGGATGGGTGGCCAGGTGGCCCTGAGTGGGCTCTCACCGTCATCATGTCATCACACTTCATGTCGGGCTCGTCATCATCCTCACTCTTGTTGTAGAACTTGCGGAAGAAGTTAAACGCCACCACGGTGTAGAGATAAACCACCACGGCCAAGAGACCCACAGTCAAAACCAGCTGGGAGGGGAGAGAAAGAAAAGAAGGCGGGCCTCCTTCACCTTGAAATGTTCAAGGGCGACGCCAAGGACACAGAGAGGAAAGGGAGGCCGAGCCGGGGACACAGGGGAAAGAAGATCATAGGTAAAAACAGGCTATTGGGCGAGAAGAGGAATGATGGGGTGCTATGGACTAAATTCTGTGCCCCACCCCCATTCATATGTTAAAGCCTTTACCTCCAGTTCCTCAGGGTACGACTTTGGAGATAAAGCCTTTAAAGAGGTAATTCCATTAAAATGAGGCTGTTAGAGTGGGCCCTACTCCAATCTAACCCCTGTTTGTATGAAAAGAGATTAGGATACACAGTGACAGAGAGAAAGAGAGTCGACAGCTGAACTGAGGGGCGATCAAGTGGAAAAGGAGCAAGAGGGCAGCCAGGTGCGGGTCCCAGAGGGAGACCTCAGAGGAAGCCACACCGTCCCACACCTTGATCTTGGGGGCTCAGCCTCCGGAGCTGAGAGGAGATGTCTGTTGTCTAAGCCACCTGGTCTGTATTTCATTACGCGGCCAGAGCCTGGGGTGTGGAATCCGGCCTATGTAAAGTACAGAGGGATTTCAGGATTGGATGGCGAATGAAGGTGCCATGAGGAGGGTTACCTTGTTTTTACACAGAGAGAACAGCGACCTGAAGGATCACAATGCAGCTTCTACTTGAATGCCTCTAAAGGAACGAAAGGTTCTTTGGACTGGTAGGGCTCCCTACATGACACTATTTTATAAATAACCATGAACTGGGTAATTGTCACAGCCTTGAAGTTATTACAAGAATTATTTATGATGGTTGAGTAAAGTGACATTTTTCATAACCAAGATATCTTCCCGGACATTTGCAGGGGTCAAAGGGCATGTTCATTTGCTGGCTTTAGCGGGAACTGGAAACGAGCACACGGGACCTGCCCATCTGGCCTATTCAAGGGACTAGGCGCTGAGCGGAAACTAGGAAGATCGATAACATAAAATTTCTACCCTCAAGGAGCTACGCATAAGGGGGTGGGTATGAAGGCTAAGATAAGTAGCAAAAGAGACGTATTCAGCAACTTCTTCGACAATGAATAGTAACTTACCCAACCTCAGATAGCAGACCTCACAGAACCAGCTGGTTTTCAAAAAAAAACCAGAAAGAACCTGGGCTTTGCACCACGGAAGAAAGAAGCTGGTTCTGCCGCTTAGCAGCCGGGTGGGCTGGGGCGGGAGCTTAGCCTCGCTGAGCTTCAGGCTTCTTATCTGTCAAGCGAGATTAGCATCTACCTTGCAAAGGAGTTGTGAGCCTGGCACAGTACCTGGTACGTGGCACGAGCGGGGCACGTTTGTTACTTTTAAATGATCTTGCCAGAGTTTATTCAGCAAGGCAATATAAAAATTCATGTTTGAAACTTTCCATTTAAGTTACAATCTTAATGTCAAGTCAAAGCAATAAAAACTGAAGGGTCAATATCTGAGTAAAGGGAAGGAAAATAATTCTAAAAGAATATACAGAACTGGCATTCCACAGACTACACCAGGAAACATCATCTTTTTGGGATAAAACCTCCCAAGCAAAAATACACGGTGCCCTTCCTCCCAGGGAGAGGGAGCACTGAACACTCCCTAAGCCAACATCCACGCCACAGCTCCTGTTACTCCCCACCCCCGAACTGCAGCTTCCTGTATGAGGCAGCAAATTTCCCTCTCGCTTTCCTCAATTCTTTTTCCCACCAACCCAAACAAGAAACAGGGACTGTTGCTACTACTGGAAGCCTAGAGAGAAACCTGATGATCTAATACGCCATAATAATACCTCATGAATTAGCGCCTTTCATTTTAGAACAGAGGTCAACTTGTTTTGTTTTTTTTTTTAATCAGGTTGGAATCTTTATGTATTTTTTAAGGTGTTCAACTTGATGATTTAATATATTGTGCATTATCAAACGATGACCAAAATCATGTTAACATATCCACCACCTCATGCAGGTATCATTCCTGTGTGGGTGAGAGAGTGGCGAGAACGCTTAAGATCTACTCTCAGAAAATGTCAAGTCTATGCTACAGAAGTTTTAATTACAATCACCGTGCTTTGTATTAGGTCCTTGGAGCTTATTCCTCGTAAGGGTTGCAAGCTCATACCCTTTGACCAGCATCTCCCCATTTCCCAGACCCCCCAGCCTCTGGCAATCTCTGCTCTACTCTTCGGTTCTGTGAGCTCACCCTTTTTAGATTCGACATGTAAGTGAGATCACACAGTATTTGTCTTTCTGTGTCTGGTTTATTTCCTTTAGCATAATGCCTTCAAGGTCCATCCATGTTGTTATACATGGCACTATTTCCTTTTTTTACGGCTGAGTAATATTTCCTTGTATGTATGTATTTACCACATTTTCTTTATATGTTCTTCCACTGATAGGCACGTAGGTTGTTTCCGTATCTTGGCTACTGTGAATAATGCGGCAGTGACCATGGGAGTACCGCTGTCTCCTCGAGATACTGATTTCACTTCCTGTGGATATTCACCTAGAAGCGGGGCTGCTGGGTCACAGGGCGGTTCTATAGTTAATTCTGTGCGAAGCCTCCATACTATTTTCTATAATAGCTGTACCGAGCTGGGCACATTTTAACTTCCTTCTTTTCTTCTCACACAAAGAGATGTGAGGGGACATGTCTTATTCCTGGAATTGCACTTCATGCAGAATGAAATGCTAAAGGGTTTGACTCTGCTGACAGAAGGAGCCATTAGAGGATTTTAATGAAGGGATTCACCCTGACAATACCACAGAAGACCGCCTGGCTGTGGCAATGCCTCTACAGGTAATGACTATATCGTTTACCTTTTACTGTATCAACTTTCAGCTTTCTATATATAAACACACGTATGCCTCTATATGTGTGTATACACGCACACACATGCGCGCACGCGTAGCTATTTTTATGTGTGTGTGTATAGCCATGTCTAAATCATTGGTTCTTAGCCAGAAGCTTATATCAGAAGTACCTGGAGAGCCTTCTAATTACATGTGACCACTTGCTAACCCCCAGTGAATATATCGGATCCATGGAGGAAGGGGTAGATCCACAGAAGGTCTCCAACGTGATGTGTCAATCACCTCCTTCCCTCCCCCCTTCCCTGCTTGATCTAAATGTTAGGAGTCTCTGAATCAAGGTCTCCTGCCTCTTAAAAGTTAGCTATGATTTTATTTTTCAATAAAAACAATCACCATTAGTTAAACTGTTTCACCAAGAGAGTTATATTATATACTATGTCGTGCCTTCCTGCCACACACTAGTTGTACTACCTGTTTTGGCTGTTATATTTTCCATATCTAGGTCCATTCGGTTCCGTGTTAGTATAAGCCCACTACCTGTTTGCCATTATGGGTCACGGAGGATAGAATAGTCCTCAGCGTCTTGAAGCCCATGGCGATATCCAGCAGATGGGCGGCGAAGAAGAAGTTGTTGTAGTGGCCCAGGACTGACATGGTTGTGTACCAGGCAAGGTAGAGAAAGGACTGTGGAAATGGAAGAAATTGGAAAGTTTTTAGGCATTCCTGCCTCCTGATGTGTTGACTGAACTAAGTTTTCTCATGTTTGGGGACAGAGGGAGGATAGAGTGTTTTCAGATGCTGAGGTGCTGTGAACTGGCCTAAGTATTGCGAGCGAAACCCCATCTGTCTTACGCTCTTACACAGGAGAGACATGTCCCCAGCACCTTTGAGGCTCTCTGTCTTTGAGCCAATCCCAGAATCTCTCTGCGCAAAAAAGCTCCCTTGCTTTTCCCCTTGCAACATCTAGTGACATCCCTGAACCCCGGGGAACAGAATCTTGTTTTTCCAGATGCCACACTTACGTTGTCAGTAAAAACAACCCCCAGCTTCCAGATATGGTACTTCATGTCGATGGAACTTAGCCTAAAGGGGAACAAATAATTTAAAAACACGTAAATGTCAGGCTTAAGTGTTTAATAAGGGGGAAAATTAAGGGTTTTTTTCCTCTCACGTTTAATAATCTAAATATGGCTCTGAGCTTTATCAAGCCGTATGTGTTTCCCGTGGGACTGAGAATGGGAGGACCAGCCAACCTGGAACTTTGATTAGTCTGTCTCTTTCAGCCCTATCAGGCATAACAGCCTGATAGGTACTTAAATTTTTTAAAGCACTGCTCTTCCAATATGTTAGAATCTAGAGGAAACACCTAAGCCAGACCAGAGCCTGCGGGAACAGAGATCTATTGAAATTTTCCCCTTTAGCACCTTGAAAGGGCCTGGAGAAATGAAAGGATCTACTTTAGCCAGACTTTGGATTTTAACTCTTAAGCTCTGTACCATGACACCAGAGAGGCTGCCTCTGCTTTGGTCTTTTCTACCGGGCTAAAGTCAAGGGCATTTTTGTCCAAACCCAGGAGTTCAGCAATGCGTTCCGCTCCGTAGAGATCACCATACTTGTTTATCACCTAAAGCAAAAGGATGACAGGGTGAGGCCAGGCCACACATTACCATCGATGTTTCCTTTAGCCCACTGTCTTCAGAGGACTGCTATACTCTGGGCTCTTCCAAGGGGTTAATTAAGACATGATTCAAAAATGCGACAGGAAAATAAAGGAAGAAAAGAGCCCCCAAAGAAAACAGAAATGATAAAGGCAATTAAATGAAAATTGCTTATCAAGCTGCTCTTTTCTTGGAGGGAAGAAAAGCTAGTATACAGAAAACAATGACTGTGTTAAGCTGTCTAAGGCAGATGAATATAGGATTGAAGCCAAACACCTTCATATGTTCATTTAAACCCTGACTGTGACTGACTCTTCTTGAGAAACCGTCATAAAAAGTAACATCAAATTTATTCATGTTTGTCTATGGTGAGCTCAAAACCTATGACATTTCTTTGGTGGTCATGGAACTCACCCCCACTGACAAGGCATACCTTTCTCTTTACAAACTTGTCCCAGTAGTTATTAGGAAAAGATCTGAAAAAAGAAAATGAAAAAGGCGGGTTCTTAACATCAAGGGAAAACACATCAAGAAACTTTGCAGTTTGAGTGTCTGGATCTGTGATCCCTGTGGGTTTTGTCCTGCTCATTGAAGGATTCGAGATGTGATTGAAGTTCACAGTCACCACAGGACTGATTTATGGTTTTACTACTTTGCACTGACTTCTGAAACACTTGGAAAACCACTCTGCATTTTCTATTTAAAATCATGGTTAAGAGCCAGGAGTTGTGATGACAGGATTAGACAGAAGCAGATCAATGTGTAGTGGTCCCAGCGTTAAGTAGAAACAGAGCCCCGTAGAAAACACATGCATTTAGCCTGCATTCATTGAGCACTGGTTTATGTCTGGGGTAGGAATCAGGATTCCGTGGGGTACCCTGAAGACAAAGTCCCCAGCTACATAGAGTTTCCAGTCTGGGAACCACCGTTAGTTAATCCCTATAGGGTTTTGCTTGGCCAGAGCGCTCTCCCACTCTCTCCTCCATTCCCTTACGACGCCTGTGGGGTCTGCCTTCTTCGGGGAATTAGATCTCTTTCTTCTTTGGAGGTGGCTCCCTAAAACACCCTATCTCTCACCCCCAGAGGGAACTTCTTTCGTCCATCTGGTAGCTTCCATCAGCTCCACTGCAAATAGTTTTCTATTGTTAAAGCCAAGAAAGAACTGTCACTTTCAGGTACACTGGCAAGAACCATTTAAAATAATTTGTTCCTCTAGTCTACAGAATGATTGATCCTAGATTATAGCCGAGGAACTGCTGGCTCTTCTTGGTACATGCTTTTTATACTTCCGTTTCCCTTTATTGGAGTCATTCTTGTTGGAACGGGAACACACAGTCTCCTATTCTAGAAATCACCCAAGTTGGCGGTGAGGAGGGGGCGCCTCCCGCTACGCACAGCCCTCTCAGAAGACAAACCCTGAGCAGACGCCAGCTCTCCCCAGCTGGGTGGCCATCTTTGAGCAGATCCTGGGTTTATAGAGTAAATGGCTAATGGGGGTGGAAATAATTAGGTTGACTTTCTTCTTTGTGCATTTTTCTGCTACTTTTTGAAAAAAATGTATTGTGTTTAGAGTCTAAAAAAAAACAAAACAAAGGAAAATCAAGCCAGGCTCCCTCTGTCCACACTGGTATCTCCTTTCTCTTAAATCCTTTATAAAAATGGTCCATAACATACAACTCAGCCTTGGTCACATTTTGTTGTAAGTGGAAAATTCCAGAAGTGGTGAAGGGCCACTGACCAAAGGCTCTGGACAAGACCCTTTTGCAGGGGATCATACGTTGGTCTGAGTATATTTTGTCGCCTGACTAGGTCTATAAGCTCCTTGAAGGTAGGAAACATATTTTTACTTGGTGATATTCCTCAAAGTGTGGTATAGACAAAAGAAACTTCAGAAGAGAAGTGCATAAATAAATAACATCTACACATGAATGGTCAAGAAAAGTGATACATGATGCTCAGCCTCTTTAGAAATCCGGGAAATTCACAAGGAGATGCCATTGCTACCTACCCGATTTTAGCAAAGCTGTCTGATGGGAGCTTTTATCTAACAAGTGCTGGCAAGAAGGCAGAGGAGCAGGGTGGACTTGCACTACCCCGGCTGGAAGGGTAGTTGGGGCAGACATTTGCATATCCCGCTACTCAGCAAATTTTTCTCCTGGGTCCCTGCTCTAGGGAAACTCATTTACTTCTGAATGAGTTATAGAAATGTTCCCTGTAGCATGGTTTGTAATAGCCAGAAACTGCAAACCCTGGAAATATCCACTGTCAGGAAAATAGATAAATAAGTACTTAATAGATAAATAGGAGTGATAATATACTCCTCTATGTGTTTTTAAAATGTTTTGAAACAGTTCAGTTTTGAAAATGACAACACTGTGGCTACACACTTCAACATAGGTGACTTCTCAAACACAGCACGGAACATGATTCGAATGACAGCACAGCACGTAGAGTATAATTTCATTTTCACACAGTTCAAAAGTAGTCAAAATGAAACACTGTCTAGGGACACACATCTAAGTGGTAAAACTATAAAGTAAAAAATGAGTATCACTAAAGTCAGGAGAGTAGTTAGAGGGGGTTTGGGGAGACAGGGTCAAGGAGAGACATTTGGGACTTCGAAGCTCTCGGCAGTGTTCCATTTTTTAACCTTTGTAGTTAAATTTATTATTATACTTTAAAATACACATATGCATTTTCCATTGTCTGTATGTATATTTAACAAGATAAAAATAATATTAAAAAAAAAAGCTCTCCGTGATATATAGTTAACTGAAAAAATAGGTCACGGAGTGCTGCGTGTACTGTGATGCCATCACTGTGAACAACTAAAGGTCCGTTTATCAAAGATTTCTTAAACATCTACTTATTTATGCATTTCCTACTTAAGGACATTTAAGCCGCTTCAAATAAAAAGTTTTAGCAGATATCCTTGTTGGGACATTTTGGGGCTCTTGTCTCATTATCTCCTTAGGATAAATTTCTTGAATCTGAACTGCCTCTTTACGGGTATTTTTAGGCCGTGGTATCATCTTGTGCCACAGACACAAGCATCACTGATAACTGCAGAAAAAGCTTACCAAAGAATTAAATTATTTAATAGCATCCAAAATTTCTGTTCCGTAATGACAGCGGGTCAGAAACGAAGCTTGGTCCCTCTTCCTTATTCGAAGAGAATGGCAGAGACGGGCTTTTGATTTGCGCGCTCACATCCTGCTCCCCGCCCCCAAGAGAAGATCCCTTTCCGGAGACTGTAAAGCTCAGTGGTACCTCTGCAGAGCTGCCTCCCTCAGTTTGTCTGGCCATCCGTGGTACGGAGCAATTTCCGTCTTCTGGGGGTCAGGGTGGTTGCTTCCAGATGTGCGTATTTTAACCGTCACAGCTAAGTGTGTCAACATCGTCGCCTCTGTTTACCTATCTGGCCCTGTTTCTTTACTTTTCCTTCAGTCCATTAATTGATTTTACAACTCTCGCTGTCACAGTTGTGAACACACTGGCACTAGAGCGTTACCGTCACGAACGGTGATGGTCATTTGTTGAACAGTTAGGGAGAGGGAGTGGCTAACAGCTTGATGCCTGCCCTGTGCCGGTGGTCCTGGACTGTAGGAGGTGGTGTTCTCATCCCTCTCTTACTGAAGAGGAAACTAAGACTTGGCTTGATTACCTTGGCAGGGGCGGGGGATACTTACGGCGTGTTGATTACCAAGCGGTCCCATTGCCCCTTGATGTCGTCTTCAGAGGGCTGTTCGGTGATATACAGGCCATCGAACTCCAGCTTCCTGGCAATTTCTTTTTCTCTTTTGAACACCACCAAAGGCACCTAGGAGTGGGAAGACGCTGGTTACTCAGAGAAGGCGTTCTAATTAAAGCGCTCTCTCTCAAGCTTTCTTACACATTGGTCTTCCACCTTCAGGGCAGCAATCTTTTAGTGGAATTCTTAGTTGGCTTAATGGGGCGTCCAGGGTCAAATTGCTTATCACTCCCTTGGCTAACACACGCCTTCCTTCCCAAAAGCTGATCTGACTTGGGCCACCCTTTCAGGTTTGGGTTAAACAGCTGATATTAATGCAAACTGGACTCCTTGACCCATCCTACATATAGATGAGTCCCTGGGCTGAATGAATTAGGTCTCCCCAAGACTCCAAAGAACTAAGAAAAGATGATGGACTATTCTAGAATTGACTAGTCAGCCTCAGGAATTCCATGAAATGTTCCGACCCCTTCAGGGGCTAGGGTCATCGTTATCTCTTGGCTTTGGTTAATGAAACATGGTTTGATAGGTAGAACGAGAGGACTCACTGGGCTCTGTACACAGTCTTTCTGTACTGAGGTTTTCTTCCTGAGATTCTTTCTCTGAAGAGAAAGAGCTCCTTCCAGGTAGGAGCTCGCTTATTTGTTCTCGATTATCATCCCCGTTCTCTTATAGTTCTAAGTCTGACTTTAGACTAGATATGGTGGCATGGCTGCAAAGACCTGCCACCAGCCCTGGCTGGTTTGCTCATTTGGTTAGAGCATCATCCTGATCTGCCAAGGTTGCAGGTTCAGTCCCTGGTCAGGGCAGATACAGGAATCAACCAACAAATGCACTGATAAGTGGAACAACAAAATTGATGTTGCTCTATCCCCCCTTCTCTCCCTATCTCTTTCTCTCTCTAAAAATCACTAAAAAAAAAAAAAAAAAAAAAAAGACCTATCACCAAAGAAGCACACACAGAAGGATGGGGAAATAATCCGCTCATCCCAACCATCGCCAGACACACACGCCCTTCAAATATGGGACAGAGCTAGTGAAGTCAGGGGATACTATTGAAATGCCAGAGGAAGTCAGAAGAGCCAGAAACACATAATTCAGACAGAACCAGGGTTTCTCATTCAGCTGGGAAGCCACTGGTTACTCAGCAACATCCTTAAGTGCATGGTCTCCCGTTTCTTCCAATAACTCTTTCTCAAAGCTAATGAAATCCATAGGCCTCGCACTGCCCCTTTATTTCCAAGACAAAAGCACAAAATTTAGATTATGATTTGTAAAGCGTTACCTCTTGCTCTTTTTTCTTTAAAACAATAAAACGACACTGACGAAATCGAAGACTAATGTTAGGAAGACAGCGAAGGCTAATAATAGGCATTGTGAGGAGTCAATGATTGCTGTCAGTTAATGGGTGATGTGGGAGGGGAAACAAAGATAAAAGTAAAGCTACTCTGACTAATTTCTGCTGTGTTTTGAAATGACTCTGAATAACAATGATGCTCTCAAGTTTTAGAGCCATCCTGTCACTGGGATCCAAAGCATCCCCCTTCAGTCTCCAGGGAGTTTGTACAGGTTTGTAAGCAGGACCTGCACATTTTTAGCCCCTAGGCAATGCTTCCCTCCTGTTTTCTCTGGGTCAGCAGTGTGTCTGCATCCCCTCCGACAGGATGAGCTCTAGGATGGGGACCTACGGAAGAGTAGCTCACACTCTAGTGTTACTGTGCCCGATATTCTGAGTACTTTTACACATGTTAATTCATTTCATCCTCCCAGCAACTTTCAGAGGCTGGTGGTATTATTATAATACTCAGTTTTACAGATGAGGAAACAGAGGAATGGCAAAGTTAAGTGGCAGGGCTATGAGTCCAAACCAGGCAGCCCGGCTCTAGAATCCGTGTTTTTATTGCTACAATGGGGTCCTCGGTGTGGCTTGGGGTACACGGTCTCACCGGCAGGGACACCGACCATCCTACATGAGACCACAGTTCACTGGGCAAGTGCAGGCCACAAAGATAGGACTCTATTTCCTGGGTTCTTCCCTGGGAGGAGGTGGCTTGGTAAAGAGCCAAGGAGACGTCCTACTAAAGAGAAGTAAGAAAAATGTATTGGGGAAAAAAAGGTGGCACGGTAGAAAAAGAACTGGACTTAGAAGACCAAAAACAGAGTGACTGGAGACTGACGCGAATGTAGTAGAGTCTGCCGACAGCCCCAGCGACCCAGGCCTCCTCGTAACCCTGCCTTCGTGCGGCCCTCCTCACTCCCGTGCAACAGTGAATGTGGGCCAGCCCTGCGACTTGCTTTAACCAACAGGATGCAGCAAGAATGACACTGTGGCAGTTCTGGGCCTGGGCCTTAAGGAGAGCTAGGAGCTTTTACTTTTGTGTTCTTTTGGGAAACTCCAAGGCACCATATGCAAGAAGTCCAGCTACCTGACGACAGAGAGAATGTGGAGAAGCCACATGGAAGGGGAGATGCGTTGAGACTACAGGGAGAGGCCCAGCGACCCCAGCCTGCCAGTCGGGCCCAGCTGAGCTCCAGACGACTGCTGAGGCAGCCACCTCGCACATGGAGCAGAGGGACTGCTCCAGCGTGCCCAGCCAGTCCGCAGAATCAGAGAGGTACAATGTTGTCACTTCAAGCCACTAAGTTTCGGGATGATTTGTTATGCCACAACAAATAGTAACTGAAACTAACTCATCAACAAGTCTTCTTCTGATAAATGCAGATAGTTAAAACCTAATAACTTTTGAAAGGTCAAAAGCATTTTTATAAAAACTCCAACATAAATTCAAAGATCAGAAGAAACTGTCATTACCAGCTCCATGTGTGACTTCGCCTGATGATTCTAATTTTATGAAATTCAACAAATGGTGCCTGAAATGGAGTGTGGATACTGATCCCCTGGGGATCCTGTTAAATTACAGACTCTGATTTAAAAGGCCTGGGGCAGGGCCCAGGCTTGCACGGGTCTAACCAGCTCCTAGGTGATACCCAGGCCACTGCTCCACAAACTTCAGCTTATTAGCGCAGTCTGAGAGAACAAAGGGCTGGCTGGGTGCAAAAACGATGCTTCCTCCCCAGGAGTCAGACTAGATTCAGAGCGGACAGCAACTCACCTTCAGGCAGTAATAGCCCACCACACAGACTAAAGAGATGATGGTGTGGATAACGGCCAGGGCCCGCAATGTCGGTGCCATATACCCAGTGCTCTCCTGCAGGACGAAGAACACCATTGCTTCTTCCTCTTCCTCATCATTAAAGGAATGCCACAGGTTTGCCACGTCCTCTGTCTCCTCTTCTAAGGGCTCTTCCGTGACCTGGCACAAGACATACACACCGTTACAAACATCAGAAAGAGCCTCTGCCACTAGGCAAAAAACACTTTAAAGTGACAAAAGGTATCTTTTGAGAAAAAAGCAAAAATGTTTTAAAAATTAGGAAACTTTTACTACATATCTATAATCTCTGCATCTCAGGAAGTGATCTCTGATGTGTTGTGGCCTGGGGGAAGGTGAAGACACACACAGGAGTGTACACAGAGCATTTTCCATTCTGTCTTAGATGCCACTGACAATCATCGCTTGCACTGCCCTTTGTACGCAGATAACTCCCAAATCTATGAAATCTACCCTTCGAGGCTGCATCCTGCAGCTCCAACCGCCTGTGGCTACCTCCACCTGTCTGTGTCTGTGGTCACTTCCACCTCAGTACATTTAAAACTGGGCTTTGCCATACCCCTCTGTAAACTTCCATTTTTCTACAGGTAATAGAGAGCCATTAGTTCACGGAGTGGAAGGTGGATGTGAAGAAAGCATGTTTTATAACAATAAGATTGGTGGTTTTAAACATGAAGGGAGAAAGGCAAGATGAAATAGCTGATTGAAGACTATGTCAAAAATTCAGGTCCTATCATTCATTAATTCATTCCATAAACATTTATTATGTGCCTACAGTGTACAAGACCCACTTACCAATGTTCAAAACCTTCATTTCTCTTTTCCCAAAGTTAGAAACCAACTCCTGTTCATTCTTCCTTCATGACAGCGCTAACGTATGGGCCAATTATAATGGCTTTCTGTTACCTTATTCCTCAAGGAACGAACTGTATTACTCATTTTGAAATGCCTCATCGTTCCTAATATAGCGTCAAGGACACAGTAGATGCCCAACAAATATTTAAAGAACTTACTAACTAATGAATAGAACAGTCCTGACTTAGTGAAATAGTGTCCTAATTGGCTTCCCTTGCAAGCAGTCTCTCCATTCTTCCCATTGCTAAAAATAGCATCCTTTTTAGAAGCCAATGTCTTAGCAATTTCCCTAGGTATTAGAATAGTAGCTCTAATTTCTACTATTTTTTAAAAAGTATATATTTAGCAAATAACCTTTGAATGAAGTATCACCTTGTAAAAGAGCAGGATGAAGTTGATAGCAAAGGCTACAAACAGAGCAAGGAACCTCAGGTTGTAGAAATTCCTGGCCAGGTAGTGCTGAAAAGGAAAGGACAGGCAGACGTTGAAGAGCTCCGCAAGGGACAGAGAACTCCCTTCTCCCACACAGAAGGCCTCTTCTGGTTAGAAGTTTATGCGGGGCTAATCCTACTCTTTGGTAGCCAGTCTTCTAGGACAGTTCTGGCTTTCGCAACACTTATTTGGGGGAGAAACCAGAAATGGTGATGTAAAAAAATTTTCTTAGAATGATGTTCAAAGGAACCCTGCTCTAGCTTATCCCTTAGGGGACCAAATGCCAAACATGCCACCTGCAGACTCAAATGCTGCTATGGAGGTGGGCGTGCACGCATGTGTGTGTGTTGAGCCCTTCATGCGGAAAGTAGTCTATTTGGACATCTAAACTCACGAAAAGCCCCTCTCTGCAGCTCCCACCCTGCACACAGCCAGAATGTGGCCTCCAGCCCTTGTCCCTCTCACTGCTAAGTCCCAGGGGGCACCATTCCCATTCTCACTGCTGCCTTCCTGTAAAAATCAGCACTGGAGGGCTAGATTGGTAGCTGCATGGGGAAAGCTCTCAATGTCTCTGCGGAGGGGGCTCTCACCGATGGTGCTGGGAAGTGTTGTCCTGGCCATCAGCAGCTATACCTCAGTGGGCAATTTGCCCGAGAAAGAATATCACAAGCTGTGCTGAGGGCTGACTGAATGTGAAATAACAGCTTTTGAGGACTGGTGTGAGAACCTAATCAAACACGGGAGAATTCTTTCCGCAGCCCAAATCATCCAACTACCTCTGAATTTTGGACAGGAGTGGCCAAGTCCCCACATAACACACATATAGGGCCACCTAGAAAGAGGAATTCCCTCTTTCTCCGAGAGAGCACAGGTCAGAGAGGGTATCCACTGCTGGGCAGGGCAGCTAGAGCACTTGGATTTTCCAGGTTATCCTTTTTCCTTTCCTCCAGCACAACAGGAATGGGCAGATAAATGAGAAGAGGAAAAGAAGAGGAATGAGGAAGCGCGGAAGCATAACTAACCAAACGGTGAAACAAACCAGTGGCCATTGCTCTGAGCTCTACCTGGGCAATTCTTGCACCGGAAGCGAGGCCAGGGCGGGAGCGCTTACCAGGAGCTTGGTCTGATAGATTTCCAGCCCTTTAAAGAAATTAGCCATGAAGGCTTCAGGCTTCTCGACTTTCTGGCCACGCCGTCGCTTCTTCTTTTTTGTGGCTTCTGTCCACAGGGCCTTGGCTTGCTCTTCACTGGCTGGATCCTCCTTCTCCCCATCTTCCATGCTGCAGGAACAAGAAACCCTCTGAGCATGGAGAACAGACAGAGGCTTGGCCCAGACAGGGAGACTGAATTAAAGAGAAATCTTGCAATTATCCCTCGTGGGCAGGAACCTCAGGTCTTTATCACCCCACGGTGCTGCAATGTCAACTTTGTACTTAATGAGTGGTGTGCCCTTTAATGAGCTGTGCTCAGAGATGTATAATAGTTATAAATATAACTCTGTAGTCTTCTTCTGAAACTTGGCCTAACAACTTTTTCCGTTCAGAAAAGTCCTTTATTTTTTTTCTTTATTTTTTTAAGACTTCATTTGAATTAGCACAGGACCTATTCTCCAAGTCTGAGGTAGGAATTAAATGAGATATTGTATAAAAGACCTTAGTTAGCAAAGGGCCTGGCATGTGATAGGTATTGACTATATTAGATATCATCATCAACAGCATTCTATGAAGCTACAAGATGTGGGTGTTGGATGGTTTGTTTGGCCAGGTGGGCTAGGAGCGGTTAAGTCCCCAGGTAACACATATACGACCAATTATTAAGAGGAATTCCCATCAGAGAAATTCTGATCTACTAGTGAGATTATAAAGTGAACAAGATTAATAAAATGTGTTTATTGTATATCTGGGGTTAAAGGAAATGTATCTAGAGTTTGAAAAAAAACCTATTTCTTGTGTTACTAGAGATCAAGTTTTCTATTTACCATCGCAATAGAAGAATAGATGCTATCAAGAACTATCTATTACAGGATTTGAGTATGCGAAGCGACCGAGAACTTACTCTGCTTTCTCAGGTTCTACTTTTCCTTCCGATTCGTGGGCTGCCTTCATCTCTGCCGCCTAGACAAAAATAACAATCAGTCAAGATTTCCCCCAAATCGATGAGTTCCTGGCGATGAACCGCATCGCCGGCCACTGTCATCTCCTTGGCTGGAGGTCCCAGTAGCTTTCTTTTTTCATGGCTCTGCTTTCCTCTGGGTCACGGAGTGGAAGTGTCCTGCTACTATATATCAAGGTACTCTGGAGAGATGTCAAGACAAAGACTTCAAACCCGAAAACTCCACTGCCCTGTTATTATTCCCCTCAGAGAAACTGGTGCTAGGATATTCTCAGAGCCCGGTGGCAGTGGCCCTACTGCCTCGTGGCACCAGGGAGAGGTGGGACATGGATAATACCAGGTCCAATCTAGAGCCTACTTCCATCAGACAGGGTACCTGCCTTGTCTTCAGTCCTCTTACCCACCCCTCCTGCCATCCCTCGGGCCGATGACCACTACACTGAGAAGAAGAGTCAAGCTCCCTACCAAGGTCTATGAGGCCGACATGATCATGGCCTTTTGCTCCATCCTCATCTTGTGCCACTTAATTTGTTACTTCCTACACCCAGATGCCCAGATCTCATTTCCTTTCCTGGGATATTCCAAACCCTTCCCAGCACTGGGACCTGTATGCCAGCCGTATCCTCTGTGTGGGGTGTGACTGTTTTTCCCATGCCTGATAGGACTTGGTTCAGAGAATACCTTTCCAGAAGCCTTCTTGACCATCCTGTTTAGAGTAGGGCCCACATTCACTCTGTAACATGTATATGTTCTTGATCATTTATTTTAGCATGGGTCACAAGTGGTAATTATTTGTTGTCTTCCATTAGAAGTTAGCCTCTATTAAAGTAAAAATGCTGTCCTTCCTGTTAACTGCATTCTCATATCCTCAGAGCACAGCCTGGCATGTAGCAGGCCTTGAATGAGTCCCTATTACGTATCAAACTCTTGTGTGCCTTGGGGCTACATCAGGGACCAACACAGAGGAAATAAATTAATATTGTAAGAATGCCTATGGCTCCAATGCCTTCTTCCCCCACACTACAAGCCAAGTGAGAGTTCTCTCCGCTACATTTCCTTAGCACCTGGCATTCTTCCTTCCTAACATTATTCACACTTATCTGGACCTGTCCAATCTCTCTCTCTGTCACTAAATTAGAGGGACAATGCATTTCTCATTCACCACTGTAGTTGTGGAACTAAAAACAGTGACCACCACATATTAACTAGTTAATAAATATTAATGAAACGAGTGGGTGAAAATTGTCTTTGGGCTCTGATCTCTCCACACTTCTCTCCACGCTCTCTTTAGTGCCGGAACGATGCTGTGCGTTAGATGCTGCAACAGAGGGCAACACCTGTGACCAAGGGGTTCCGAATTACTGGTACCTTATTCTCTGAATCTAGTCAACTGACTCAGAGTCCACATTTCACAAGAATAAAAGTGTCCCAATCATGACAGCACTCACTGGGATGCTATGCTAAGGTATATGGTGTCATCTGGACCTTTTGGGACACTGCAGACTTACTGTCTCACAGGAAAAGTCTCCTCTTGTGCTATATCTGGTTTCCTATGCTTTCAGTTCACTGAATGAACTTGTCTACCTTCAGAACTAATCTTCTAATAAAAGTGTGGAAGCAAGGTGAGTGTGCCAGCTCATCCTGTTTGAACTCTACGATGTAAACTGAAGACCACTCAGCAATTAGATACCGAGACAACCATTTGAGTCTTGCTCTCCCCTGACATGACAAGAGCTGGAATTATAAGATCAGGGTAATCATAGGAGAGCTGGTCTCTAATACAGTGTTGGCTCTTAGGGAATTGGTGCCAGTACTGATTGTAAAACACAGTGGCAGGCCTTTTTTCTGGGCATAAAGAAAGCTGACGGGTCAGGCTTACCTGTGCTTTCCTTTTCTTCCGTACGGTACTCTCTAGCGTAGGGGGTTCATCTTTGCCCACGATCTCAGAGAGGTCACCCAAACCCACTTCGGGCCCATGCTTTAAGCCACCTTCTTTCTTTGAGTGGAATCCAAAAAGGTCTGACATAATATCCGCATCTCCCTTCTCCCCCTTTATGAAGTGTACTAGTTCAGTGGTGACACCCGGCTCAGTCACTTCAGCCCTCTCAGCCTCCACGGCGTCATCGTGGATACCAAACTGGGTCGGGTCGGGCATGTCCCCCAGGATCTTGGTCACCCTGATGTTCTTTGCCCCTTCTACCAGGCCCCCTCCAAACACCGTGTTCCAGAGGACTTGAACGATTCCTCCCAATATGGTGAAGAACAGCCGGAACAGCCCCACGAACAACATCCAGAAGAAAGAGAAGAACACCTTTACCAGCTCCTTCGCAGCCATCTTTTTCACCTTCCTGTATTGCTTCCTGAGGTTCTTCAGGGTTACCCTCTTCAGAAAGTTGGCAACATTTCTCTTCCCTGAGGCACAGGCCATGGCAAATGCAGAGGCAGGCTCAGAAGACTTGTCATCCTCCTCTTCACCCTCTATTTCTAACGCATAAGAAGAGTCTTCGTCTTCCTCCTCCTCTTCTGGCCTGTCGGCGGAGTCCGACTCAGAGATCTGAGATGCTAACTGCATTTCAAAGATGGTGTCCTCACAGAAGTTCACAAAGAGTTCCATCTTTTCCTGTTCGCCACCTTCATTGACAACGTCAAAGATGAACTGTCGCTTAGATTCCTTCACTTGGGGCTTTTCCCACTGAGTTCGACTAGATTCACTGATCTCAAAATAAACGCGCTCAATTTTCTTGGCCCCACCCATAATCTCAATGCGTCCTAGGTAGGGTTCAAAGTAATTTAGCACACTTTCTGCTGGGTCCAACAGACACTTAAGGCGAGAGTCATTGGGCATGTGCTCCGACAGATTTGTCAATAACACTGCCACGTTAAACCCTATGTCCTTGGCCGGCTCATGGAACCGGTCTACAAAATCAATGTAATTAAACATGTCATTCTCGTCAGCTTCTGCACATGAAAGGAGAAAGTCAATCTCTGACTGCGTGTACTGTTTTTGCCCTTCCATGGCCTTCTGGAATTCTTTTTTGGAGATAATCCCTTTGCCATCTGGGTCATATTCTTTGAAGGTGTCTGAGCTGGTTAAGTCTTTAAGTTTCAAGAACATGTCAAAGAATTTCAAGATCATTTCTACATTGGTAGATGACTCTACCAGTGTGTCAACCATCTGCTTGCCAATAGTTCCATTTACCACATTCCCTGTGAGGCAGGTTCAAAAAGACATACACATATATCAATAAATCCAAGTCATTGTGTAATGGTCAGGTAGCTATTTTTAGGAGACTTATGTGCCAAGCCAGTCAGCTGTGCTCTGACTGTGGTGGTTGGGAAATGGGTGGTGGGAGCAGCAAGCCGTAAAGACCACCCCGCCAGGAGCCATGGGGGTGGGAACAGCGGGAAGGAGGAGGCGGCTGTATCGGTGCCTTTTTATCTGGCCTGGGCCCTGGGAATTGGTTTTGTTATCAGGTTATTGGGGACACATAGGAATAAGTGGTGCCCCTCTTATCCCCTTAGACCTAGGAGGGCGACCAACTAGATGGCTGGCATACACACTGGCAGCCAGATGTACTGAAAAGCAACGGGGAGAGGGAGAGGATAGGGAAGAGCAAAGCTTGGAGGTTTTCCCCAGTTCATTCTGGCTTTCCTATTGACATAAAATGAGTTGGTTTCAGGCTTTGTCCTTCAGACCACGTGCCCCTCACTCATTTTTTTTGGTGTGTGTGTGTGTGTGTGTGTGTGTGTGTGTGTGCTGTTGCTGAAAATTTGTCTTTCTAACCAATGTCACATGGCATGAATGACCTGCCAGAAGGATAACCTGTGTGATTAGTATGGTTAGCACTCAGACCAATTACAGTTGTGTGAATGCCTAGTTATACCAAACAGCCCAACCTTCCAGGAGGGACAGAAGCATCACCACCATGTCCTGAAGGAGATCCAAGAGTTCCTTCAGCAGCTCGATCTGACTGGAATCCTAGAACAGAAACAGGAGATACCCCTGAGCTATCTGATCCCTCGGCAAAGTGCGGGGCAGTGAGCAAGAAGAGCCTGCTCTGGACCCGTTAGGTGAGGGCTGCGTCAGTCTCGGGAATAAGCTCCCTTCTTATTGTGAATGCGGACGTCCTACCATCCACTGCTGGTAGCATGAGGGAGCTGGCTGCAGCAGGGCTCGGCCAATAGCATTCTTTCACAGTGTTCCTTTTATTAGCACAATGTGGCAGATATACCACTTGTTGTCCCAAACTACTGAACAATCCAATCCACCGAAGAGCTGTTAGGTATATCTAGTAGTTTATGCTGGTTTTTTGTTGTTGTTTTTTTTTTTATACTGGAGAAATACAATTGAGTTTTTTGGGAATGTTATTGCAATCCAATTCAGGTATTGAGGTTAAATCGCCACACAGGCTCTCCTTTTTTTTTTTTTTTTTTTAATGAATTAATTAACGTAGGTTCTCCTGATTCTAGCTGGTGGTGATCTGGGTGCCACTGATCCCTTAAAAGGTTATATAATTGAGGCTCTACCTCCGGATGGTTTTGATACTAGTCTGTTTGGTTTTAATGTCAGCATTGCAGATAGGGCATTGTCAGTCAGCACTGTGCTTTATGCCCTATGTCCCTGAAGGAGCACAATCTTTGGAAGATCTGAGGTGGGCAGTCCGAGGGTGAGATTAAAAATGCATCTGGGCCACACTTCTTTCACAGACTTTCTCTGTAAAGACAGGTTTTTTTTTTTTTTTTGTCTAGCTCTTTAAATTTCAGAGGGGTTTCCCCCACCTTTGGTGTGTGTCATAGCTCTATAAAAAACAGACATGTGGAGTATCAGAGCTGGAAGTGATCTATTTTAACTCCCAATATTTTACAGATGATGAAGCAAAAAAACCAGAAAAGGGAAGAGGCTTTCTGAAAGTGACCAGTGGGGAGGTGGCAGGCCCAGGCACCTGTCTCCAGGGCCTCTCCCCACTGTGCTGCCCTAGCTGGGTTGACACAGGACTCAGTTGGCTGACGTATCACTGCTGAATCAGCAGCCCTCCCAAGAACTCTCTCCTCCCACAAGGCCAGAGTCAAAAGGGGAAAAATGAAAGGGTTAAATAGCACATTCCAGAAGAGAGGAGGCAGATGTGACAGCCTTGAACATTTTAGGTACACATTATTTAAATCAATGTTGCAAGTGTTGCTCTAATCAGCCTAAAACATCCTGAAGTTTCCCTCCTGTGTTGCCATGGAGAGACAATCAACCACTGCATAGCTCTACATTTATTGGTTCATAACAAATGCTCGGAGTGAGTCCGGTTCATCTTGCCAGAGAGATGGGGAGTGAGAAGGAACGGCAGAGGTGGGAAGGGAGGGGGATGCAAAGGTGAGAGAGAAGGGACATGTGAATTAGAGAGACATGCAGACATCTGACAGGTCAGGCAGGGCAGGTAGATTGTTATAAACTCACAAAGCAGTGACAAGGGAGCAAAGGGGATTAGCACCATAAAAAGCAAACGGGGAGGCAGTTATGAAAAGGGTAGGTTGGGGGGGACACCAGGAAGGAAGCTGCGTCCATGCAGAAGCCTGTCTGGGGACATTCACGCCTGTCTCCCGTTTAGACCCATGGTTTTAAAAGTGAGACCTAATACGCATGGGGTTTTCATCCATTTATCAAGCGGCCGCATCCACAACGGGAATACCAAGGGGTGGGGCTGACTTAGCATTTCACACCAACAGCTTGCTGGGGGCAGGCCACGGTACCTGAGAGAGTTTCATCTGCATGTTAGCAAATACGTGGAGGAAGCCGACCACCGCGTCCCACAGCCGGCTGTGGGCCAGGCTCTGCTGGTTGCCGACGCAAGGGCCCTGTGGAGAGGAGGACATCCGGTTTCACTTAGACGTCACGAGCTGCTCTGACACTCGCCCAAGGAAGTGATGTGAACAGAGAGCTCCCCCCAGAAGTCACATATTTTGTGCGCAATATTTCCCCAAGATAGTAATATCCGCCCCCCCACACACCCCCCCCGCCCATAATAGGATCCCACGTCTAGCAAAGGCCACTAGGAATTTCATAGTCCAGTGGTTTCCGCATTTTCTTTTAGCCTTAGGCTATGCTCTTCGAATAAAATCTTACCCTGAGGGACATTACTTTAAAGAGTTAAACACTGGTTGAAGCGGGACGGAAGGGCACTCACGCCCACTGTCATCTATACCCTCGGCTTGGGAGGGTTCTGCGGACCTCAAGGCTCCCATGGAGCCCAGTGTGAAAATCAGGCCCTAGGGCTCCCATTGTTACCCGGCAAAGTGACATGGAGAAGGCTATGGCCACACGGCCATATACTCGTTTAAAAAAGAAAAAAGAAAAACAAACAAACTCTGAATAATGTTCCTGGTGTTCAGTTACTTTTAGGATTTTCTTACCATTACCTGAACGTCAGGTCTAATATCATCTCTAACTATGTTTTCTGAAAGCCAAACACAGAGGGATGACAATTACCAGCTTGCATTTTCCATGTTAATAACCTTTCCTATTTTTGCTGATTGTTACTGAAGCAATATTTTCTATCCTAACCTTTCTTGTAGTTTATTTTTTTCTCTACTCTTTAATCATTCTCAAATCACTCCTCAGTTAGGAATTTCCAAAGAAAACACTGGTACTATCTCACGTTCTAGAAGAGTCTTGGCAGAATTCTCAGGGAAGAGGTGAGCAGGAGAAATACTGCCTGCTTCCCTAAATCACGAAAGCTTGTTTAAAAATCATGTACACTGCTCATGTACATTTGGTGCCTGATCCCTAGAAACCTCTAGATGTTTTTTGGAACAAAACCCATCGTGGAAAGACTCACAAAGCTCCTCCTTTACTTTTGGGTTAAATGCTGCATGGGAAATTCTGAAGGTAAGGACGGGTTGTGCAGAGAGCAAACCCGATGCTTGTCAAATCTGTTCAAATCACCTTCACAAGTATTTCACATTCTGTGACACTTCAGATGAGCCACCTGTTCCTAGGTTGATCTCTCCATGTTCTTACAATCCTTGGGTGACAAGGATCAATCTCTCCCTTAAAATCCTTCTTTTCAACTTGATAGTCATAGCTTAGTGTGTATCTTAGTAAGCAAATATGATCTGGCTGTGCCAGTGGGCTCATCCTATGGTTCTTTCAAAATTTATGTACCATCACTGAGGACGGCGATATGGTTATTGACTTTACAGCAAATTATGCCTGAGTACATCCTCTGTTCCTTTTCACGGTGGCTAGACTGCTGCAGGCAATGAGCAGAGAAGGCTGTGAACAGAAAAAGAATGCGGCAAGATCTGGGTGTTCAACCTGAACTTCGCTTGTTGATTTCCTTGCCGAGGCACAGGGCTTCTGTGCTTCTGACATTACCTTTTCCATGGAGTTCATTTCTGACAAATCCATGGGATCCAAATTGTGAATTCCATTTTTAATCTCAAGACTCAAAAGTAAAATCATTCGCACCTTTATTCCTTCATTCTCGTAACCTTTCTCTACTCCACTGTCCACATGTACTTAACACCTATGATGTGCTACACATTGTGCTAGAAATGAAGAATTTTAAATTAAATAAGAGGTTTTTTTGTCTGCAAAAAGGTTTCGGCCTGGGAGGGAGAGCAAAATGTAGTTAGATAAACGCAAGTGTGGCAACGCCACGCACAGGTCGCGGCGGGGGCCGTGCACCACGGCCTCACAGAGCGCAGGTGCTCTTGGTTCCTATTTACAGGTAAGCAGCGCTGTCAGTGTAGGGCTAGGAGCACGGTCAGAGGTGCATCCAAATATTCTGCAGGGAGTACAGAACTTGGGAATGTTAAAAGTGTTCTCTCTGTTTTTGAGCATGCATTCTGTGGCACATACCTGGATGTATTCTGTAAGAGAATTGAAAATCTGCTTTGTGACCGCCAGAGCTTTGGAAAAATTGTGCTGCCCAGATTCATCGATTATGTCCTTCCCTGAATAATACCAGTAGAAATCACTGATTGATTCCTAAGAACAAACAAGTGGAGTTTAGTATTTCTCAGGCGTCAGTCAGTGTAGCTAAAGTCAACGTTCTGGAAGAGTGCAAGAGAGCCCTACATCTCTGTGACCTCTTCGCTACGAAAGGAGCCTGGGACTCCGTGAAGAAGCACGAGACAGCTGATCCCTAGCATCTCTGAAGGAAAGGCGGTCCCTCCACAGGAAAGAACTGAGAGGAGAGAAGTCAGCTGGGCCTGGGGTGACTATAAGACAGTTTACTCACAAGGGAAAATGTGCACTATAGATCAAGATAATAATGGTTATCACCCAAATAATCATAATACAACGACATAAAAGCTAACACTGTGCCAGACATCGTTCTGAGCTTATTACATACATTGAACCTTTCAGTCTTTTTTAAAAAAAAGATTTTATTTATTTATTTATTTATAGAGAAGGGGAGGGGAGAGAGGGGAGAAACATCAATGTGTGGCTGCCTCTCATGCGCCCCCTACTGGGGACCTGGCCTGCAACCCAGGCATGTGCCCTGACTGGGGAATCGAACCGGCGACCCTTATGGTTCACGGGCCGGCGCTCAATCCACCAAGCTACACCAGCTGGGGCTGAACTGCTCAGTCTTTACTGTCGTCCTACAGGACATGTCCTACCCATTTTACAGATGAGAAATCTGGAACACGGGGTTAACTAGGTCACTCCAGGTCACAAACTGTTCAGTGACAGAAGTGGATGAAGAATTAACAGAGAAAAGAGGATCCTTTTTTAGGTTTGTGTGGTTTTTTTTTTTTTATATTATTTGGATTTTTCTTCAAAGAATTAAACCAACTGACTTCTCAACACCGTATTCCCACTACTTTCTGTAACTTTTTTCCTAGTGAGGAATCTTTTCTCATTCATAGATTGTTTCATTGCCCTGGAATGTCGTGGCTAGGTTTGCACTGGTCAAACTAAAATCCGCCAGCATTTCATAATAAATGATACAGTTTTAAAACACCACCCCCAGGTCAGGCTCCAAACAGTCAAATACACATTTTAGGCACAGCAGATCCTCGAATAACATTGTTTTGTTCAATGTCATTTGGTTATAATATTGAGGAGATGCTGTAAGAACTTAACTCTTGTTTATATCAGTTGGCCTCTGGCAATACTGGTTTCATTATATGTCATTTCACACTAAAAGTCGTAGAACTTACAGATGACGTTGGGGATTTACTGCATTTGACTTCCTATAAGCATGTGGACATAGATTACCACACCTTCCTTACCGGAGCTTGACACTCTCCCGGGCCTCCCTGATTCTGTGTGACTAACTGTCTTTAGCTTTTGGAAGTACCTCTGAGACATGCCACCATCCAAGAGAATGGCTCACTCACCTGAAGACGCAGCAGGTAGTCCACGGTGCTGATGATGATGTTCACGGTGGTGGTGTTGCCCATTTGAGTGCGCAGGAAGTTCTGAAAGTCTGACAACACCAGGGCTGGATCAGAGCCCGTCCCTGTCACACCTTAGTTAAACTCAGAGAGGCACGCTATGTGAAAAACCTTACAAGGGCACCCTGGAAGGGCCTTGGTGGACCCTGCAGGACAGAGTTCTGACCTAAGACCCCCACCCTGGAGGTACCAGAAGCCTTGAGGGACTTGACTGAAAGGACCTGGTGTTTAGTTTGACCACCTGAAAATTCTGGAAGCAGCTTAGCCTGGGCGGCACTAAATAACTTGAGCCATGAGTTAATGGTTATTTTACATAGGGTTTCTTATTTGGGAATGAATTAACCGTTGTCCTTAAGTTAGCAACTGGTTGCATTGAATGTGGCTTCCTGAGCTGAATCATAATCTTGCACCTGAATGCTGTGTTCCCTCGACAAATTAATCTGCTCCACTTACCACTGTTATGTCCTTCACAAAGTAACTGTAGGAATCTAAAGAGGTCTCGTGTGAACTCGTCATTCTGGAGTACTTTTTCACCTTGAAAACAGAGGACACTGGTGAGCATTTGTTTGCGTCTAAACACAGAACACCTTCCAATGCAAATGACTGCAGAAATGCCAAAGAAGCTGAGCCAGATGGCCTGGAAGGGAGGCTTTGGGTGAGTGCTGATCGATGACCTGATTGACCCGGAACTGAGGCTGCACAACACAAGGACCAACAAAGCTAAAAAATATTTAGCTGCAGGGTGCGCTGCTGAGGAAGACAGCCAGGCTAGTGGCAGCGATGGTTCACAGACCATAACCCATGCTTTCCAGATGGAAGACTCTTCTTTAATTAAACATCAAACCACTGAATTAAACTTGACATGCAACCACCAAGCCTAAAAGGTGTCAGAGCTGAGACAATTAAATCGGATCCCTTAGGACTCACACAAGGCAGGAACTCAGGCCAGCAACTCAGACTTACCACGCTCACGAACAATGACTGGTGATAAGGGAAAAACAGAGAATATAAGTAAGAAAACCAGAAACACCACGCTAACCTGTCTTTAGCTAAGACTGGCTCTTTGAACGCATCCAGCCTGGACGATGGCTTTATCAAAGTTGCTGAGGGAAATGTTTTGCTGACATGGAGCAAGTCCTTGAGGAGTAAGAAGCAGCGTGTGGGGGCTCTAACCAGAAATAGTTAAGATTTTTTCTGTCAGGAAGAGAGCGGCCTTCACATTAATGATTTACTTACGTGTTCCTTCCTCAGTAACCATCCCCAGGCCTTCGGCTTTATTCTGCCTCTCAAATGCATTCAAATCAAGGACACTTTAATAGACAAAAGAAAACAAGGTTCAGGGCTGTGCACACTGGGGAAATGGATTTCCAACGCCAATGTACCTATTGACTAAGAATACCCTGTCCTTGTATCACCATAAATGCACTAACACATCACGGTGCATTTGAGTCTAACACGTTTTGTGCCAGGCAGTGTTGCCCAAGGATGCCTAGAGTTCACAGACCTTGTCATATCTGTGGAGAGGGGGCAGAAGCACTTCTGGTGGCCGTCATTGTTTGTCCGGTGTGAGTCCTTTCTTATGGATGAAGATTTAGGGAGGCTTTCCAAATAAAAAGGGAACCATTTGTTTGTAAGTTTTTCAAGGGAAAGGTTACTTTCCCTTGAAATTAGTGCAGTTGCACTAATTAATATTCACCTCCCATATTTGCTGACTTTCTCTGAGAATCATAAGGAATTGTGGCTTTTAGTGCTTAGGAGGAACGCTGATGGAGAGAGCTACAAATTTCTAGATTTCAAAGGACCACACCCTTTTAGGGTTCTCGAGTCATTCAGGAGCCAAATGGTAGGTCGGATTAAGCTTTCTACAGGCAATAGTGTTCCTAGGTGTTCCTGGACCTTTGACAAGTTGGCCTTCAGTTTTGTCCCCACATTCCCCAACCTTCCCAGTCACAGCCATCATCAAATTCTACTTAGTCAGGAGCCCTCATACGGCCTCAAAGACTAATAACAAGGACACTGTAATGATCATATCATTTCCAACTAGGGCTCGTTCTATTTCTCTGAGGAACTCTCGCTCCCAATCTGAAAGGTTTCAAAGAACTTAGCTAAGTCTCACACGAATATAGCTCTTCGGGAAGATTATAGCTGAATGCATTAAGATTCTGTAAAGCCTTGCCTGCCTTTTACCACTGGGCAAAGGAAATGACCATCCGCTTGGAAAGACATCAGGGAAAAAAATAATCCAGTACCTTTTTCCCCCTTTTAGGGAGTCACAAACATTCTGCAAGTTTAGATGAATTTAAAAGAGAAAACAGTGAAAATTCCTCCTGACATCTTGTTGGTTCTGCTGTAAAAAGGGCCTTTTCAATAACACAAAAGTATCATTTTACTTTGCCTTTGCTGTCAAGGGGGGATAACGCGGAACAGGACATGCTTGGATACAGCCCTTCTGAAGCAGCGGTTCTGGCTCAGGAGACGATCCATACAACAGACGTTTCCGACCCTTTCTCCATCACAAAACGCCCATTTCGAATGCTTTCATTTCTCTACTGCTTAACTGTTTTACAAATACGTATTATTTTTATAATCCGCATATGGCTACTAAAATACCTTACAACTTCTGTTACATCTCAGTTGGCCTCTGCGGGTATGTCACCTGTCCCTCCAAGCCATCACTGTGAGTGAGTTTAGCAGTATTAAGTGTGGCTGACCACCAAGAGAGCCTGTAGGAACTTAATTGAGAATTTTATTAGCAACAAGCAACTGAGCTGCCTTGGTTTTGGCCATCTTGAGTCCACATGTATGCCCTTACTCTCAGTGGGTCAGGTCTGGCAATATTACACTTTCTTTCTAAGAGAGATAATAAACAAGTTGGCTGTCAGTGGGGAGGAGGAATGGAGGTAAGAACAAGGGATTCTATTGCAGCTCAAATATGCTCCCTCCAGCCCTAGGGTAGGATACTTTCCCAATCAAATAAGGTTAGTAAAATTATGAAGTCTGCCAAAAGGAAGACCGGTCCCCCAATTTTGAAATGGAGAACCTGAAGTTTCATTCTGAAGAATTAATTGGAGGCAAATGCGCTAGATAATAACTCTGAATCCTTTTAAAATGAGTTGCAGACTGTTCAAAATATATGTGAATATTAGAGAACAGGCTGATGCTTTTTTCCTCGATTGCTGGCTCAGTTCTGAAACGAGCACGTAGGGTAATCTGGTTTTGGTTACAAACTGTTCGTGTCAGAGGGTTCAGTCATGAGGGGAGGCTTGCACAACTTGGTAATAAAAACAGAAAGTTTAATGCTTTGTTTTCTAGGCTATGTCAAAATATTCCCATGTTAGCCTGTTCCTCTGTCAAAAATGTACCTACCAAATATCTGTTCAGGCTCGAAGAGCAGTTAAGGCTAAAGGTTAACAAAATGCCTAATGGAAACATGGCCTTGAGTCAGAGTGAGGGATTCCTCTTCTTTCCATTCTTTTCTGGTTTGACTTTTATGAGCATATGTGTTTAGGAGAAACTCATACTCAGTTCGGAGGATAACAACATAATAAAAAAGGAGGTGAGGGCGATTAAAAAGCCAAACAAACAGGAGTGTGTGTGTGTGTGTGCGTTTGTGCACGCATGCGTGTCTAATGGAGATGACATTTCCTCTCTACGATTTCAACATAACCCTGAAAGCTGGAGGAACGATGCCCATACTTTCTCTTCCCTTTCTTTCTTTCTTTCTTTCTTTTTTAAAGTCAGAAAGGATGACTTCATCTTATTTTTTTTAAAAAAGATTTCATCTATTTATTTATTTTTAGAGAGAGGGGAAGGGAGGGAGAGAGGGAGAGAAACATCTATGCGTGAGAGGTACACAGATCAGTTGCTTCTTGCACACCCCCAGCTGGGGACCTGACCTGCAACCCAGGCATGTGATCCGACTGGGAATGGAACTGGTGACCTTTTGGTTTGGTTTGCAAGCCAGAGCTCTGTCCACTGAGCCACACCAGCCAGGGTCATTCTCTTCCCTTTCTAAAGTAGGTGATATCTCTCTCAGTAATTCTATGATAAGCCAGTGTATTTGGTGGCCCTCCTCATCCCATAACCCCTTCCTTTGACTACTGAAGAGTTTAAAAAATGCTGTGGGTGGTTTTCCCATATTTACCTGCAAGACTGCATAAGACCAGAGAGGCTTTGAAAGAAGCCGGCATCCTTTTTCTCCTTTAGGTAATCTAACATTTTCTGCAAGGGAGACACATTGTAAAAGGAAAAACAATGGACACTATGCCACCGATTTTGACCCTCCTAGCTGTAATGGAGAAATGGCACAGCCCTAGCCAGGCAGGCACACTGAGTCAGATCCTGGTTGGGGGGTTGGAACCCTAGGTAAGCATCAGAACCACCTGTGGACTTAAACCTGCCATGGGCCTGAGCCCCACCCTCTGCTTATATAACCTGAAGCATTCAGGCTGGACACACTTTGTTTTATGAAGGCCCACTGTTGTTTCTGCTAGGGTGGCATAGATCCTTCGCACCCCTAGGCTTACAGTTTGGACTCTCTCCTATTGGGAAGGAGCAGCAAGCCCATGATTTAGTAATGCTCGCAGTGTCTGAGGCATGACCCGAACAGCCCGTGCAGTGTGTCTGACGCACTGAAGCAAGGAGCGTGGCCAGTTATGGCCCTCATTGAGAGCTCGGTGTCTCTTTCACAATCGAACTTTGTTTCCTCTGTTCTCTGCCACTGGGAAGGCAGGCACTTTGTCTGGCCTAGGAAAAATTTTGCTTCTTTGTGTTTAAAAAAGGCCCTTCCGGAAAAATCACCTGATGGAGGTTGGTGATGGAAGAGAACAGGCAGTGAGGGGTGCCTTAGAAAATGATAGTCCCTCATGAGAAATTCGTTTGGGATGAATAAAGGCTTGGGGAGATTATATTCAATAACGGTAGCTATGAGTTTAGAGATTCTCGAAAGCGCTGGGACATGAGCCTCACAAATGCCAAGAGTATTTGAAATGTCACTTTCCTTTGCACACAGCAAAGCACACAGGAGTCAGCGGAGCATCCCTGTCTTCTGCAGCCGCTTCCAATCCAGGCTGCTGAATGGCTTCCGTGTGCCAGGCACTCTGTTCTATGCTTCTGTGTTCTCAATTACTGCGTGGTGGCAGGGTGTTTTGTTTTGTTTTGTTTTGTTTTCTTGCCTGCATTACACACTGCTACATCCTCCACCCCTAGAACAGAGCCTGGTTTCAGGGCTTCGCCAGCAATCACTCAACAGTTGTTGAATGAATGAATGAACAAATGAATGAACGGCAGGTGTGTGGGATTATGAACTCCACTTAACTGATCAGGCTCCTTGCTCACAATAAGGCAGCTAATTAAATGAGAAGGTTGAAGTAAAAAAAAAAAAAAAATTAAGGTTTCGAAAACTTCCTCTAGAGCATAATTGTGCAAAAAAAAAAATCATCTAATGATGAAAAAACAAACTGTTTTTCTCTTTTAACCCTGCGTAAACCCTCTTGATTAAGTACACACTTGTCTGTCAACACCCAGCAGGGTTTTATGTGTGTTTCCAGCTACTCTGATGTAATTGGGCCTCTAAGGACAAACACCAGCGAAGGTGGTTCTGGATGGTCCCCTCACAGCAGAGTCAGCACTTCTTCCCTGAAGGGTGGCAGTTGTCAAATGGGAAGACCCCAGAAGTCTGCACGACCTCTGGAGAGTCCCCAGTACCTGTTGCACGCCTGCGTTGCCTCCATTCAGTATGGCGATCCCCAGCTTCAGAGTCTCAACCACCATGGGGCTCATCTCACCTGTCACGGTGAAATTCGATCGAATCACCAAGGAAAGAGGGTAAACCCCCGCCTGCTGGGCTTTGTCAGGACTCTTTAATCATGACTTCACTGCACAGTGTGAGCCCTCTGTGGGGTTCCAGGGGCCCGTCCAGGAACCATGGAAACCACCTTTGCTGGCGCTGATCATCTGAAGGACCATCTCCGCGGCTCCGCGCTCGTGCAGACGGGCTTGCTGGTACAGGGTTTTCTGCTTCTCCATCTCTTTTTCCTGGAACAAGGACACAGGGAATTTGCTGTGGGGAGGTAAGCTGAGAGAGAGAATCTTTACTGGCCTCAGGAAAGCGCCCCACAGAGCAGATTTCGGAAATGTATTTTCCGATGTCATTCAGCTTTCCAAGACTGTCCACCCACAATTCACTCATATTTTCATGACTCATTTTCCACTTTCTGTATCTGAGGTAACATAGTCCATTCCTTTTTTATACTAGAATTATAGGAAGTGACCCCAGATTAAAATGTGTTTGTTTTCAATGTTTTGTCACACAAGGAGACCTGCTGAGCAGTCAACTGAAACATATCTGTGTGACTGTAAAACACCCTCTTATCAGGAACATGCAGACCAGTTAACAGAGGCTCTGCCAGACATGGGATACTAGACTGTCAAGGCTTTCCAGAACTGTAATTATATTCATTTATTTGTACTGTTGTATACTTTGTCTATGAAAGAGCTCAAGCCAACTAATATAGTTTTATCTTGGGAGATTTAGGGGCTTGCACTGCCTCAAAATAAAAATTGCTCTTATTACATTTACAGATCAGTAGGGCAAAAACCATCCCAGTGTCTCCACTGCTCTGAACTTCCATTTTTGGGTGTGTGAGCTTGTCCTTCTGTGGCCCCTGTTACTACCATACTTGGTACAAGTATAAAGGTTTCTCAGAAGAACAAACCTAGTGGGTTGGTTTGCTGACTAACTGGTGGCCTGCTACTTTTTGTCAGGCAGACAGACAGACAGACAGACAGACAGCAGAACCACAGCTAATGCATGTACTTTTTCCGGGCAGACTTGTGTGTTGGCGGTCAGAAGCCCACGGCGGGTGAGCCACATGGCTGATGCCAGCACCTGCCTCTGACGGCCCTACTGATTGGCCTTGTCTTCGATCTTAGTGAAAACTTACTTCAAATGTTTTTTCCTTGTCTTCCTCCTCTTCTTCTTCATCCTCCCCATTCTGACAACTCTGGATTCCATGGTACAGGGAAAGCAGGAGACAGATGATCAAATTAAAGGTGAAACTGATAAACAAGACTCCGTTCCACTGTGCAGCAGGGGACAGGATGTAATTCACAGGCACCTCCGGGCCTTAGCACCTTGTAAAGCCAGGAACATTCTGACCACTGCAGGGCAGCATTCCACTCGGAATGCCGTCTTTGCAGTTACCGAGAGGCTCAGAAATGAGAAAGGGGAACACTGAGATCACACGATCAATGAGGACCCACCTGGTTTAGCCCTGAACTCTTCTACCTAGGAAAGTTCTAGTGTAAACCGAGAGACAGGAGTGCAGGGAGCTGTCCCTTTCTGAACAAGGACCAGGGGATTGGCAAGAAAGAGACACCTAGGATATGAGCCTCAAAGAGCCCCCTCCCACCGTGACCCTGTGGTGTAGCTGGTAAAGGGACAGGTGCTCTGTACCCCAACATGTCCCCCTTTCTGCCTGACATGAAGGTTTCCCCTTTGAGAAGGAGTGCTTCCCTTAACCACTCGGCATTCTGGAGGCCACTGCCCCGCTATGTGACATAGAAACATGTCTGGTCACACTGCCTCTTTTCAAACACTAGGATTTCCCTCTAGCTTCAGAGCCTGTTTCCAAATGCACTAAACTTCCTTTGCCTACAGGTGCGTGTGAACGGCTGGATGTGCTCTGAACGCTAGGGGGACGCGCAAGGGCAGCCTGTATGTCTAAGCCCCGTGGAGCTGGCTTAGATCTGCCTGTGAACCTAGCCAACACTGCCCGCTATTTCCGCAAAGCTTCAAGTTTTTCTCAGGAGGAGGATAGAGTGGCTTACTAATGTCCCCATATGGCACATGAACTGTGCAGTACCTGGAGTTCGTGTCACGACCGAGTCCCAGGCCTGCTGCTCAACCTGACCGTTTCTGGGGCCTGAAGGGGTCCAAGGGCAGACAGGCAACTGAGACAAAAGGCAGAAAACCCAGGCGTACCTTGGCCATCATGCTGGAATAGGAGGTATACAGAGGGTCGTCTTCCAGTTTGCTGCAAAGAATAAAGGAATTATTTAGCAAGCTGCCTTCAGGGCCCAGCTGAAAAGACTGAGAGCCACGTAAATCTTCAACGATATGTACTCGTGAATTAATTAGAAAACCTGCCCCCCAAACCCTGATTCTTAGAAACCACCCTGAAGATCTGAATCAGCACTGGCTTGACACAGAATTCAGGGATGAAGGTTACAGTTTCAGGCTGCTGAATCTACAGACCCAGTGTCCGGTGTTATGATGAGAGGGCTGTGGCTCATGGAGTGCCCCTAGATGTTTGTTGATGGCCAACGTTGGCGCACAAGAAGGGCATCCCCACTGCAGGCACTGCCATCAGTAACCCAACCACGCCCGGGGCCTGGGAGAAGCAGGACGCAGTGATGGTTCTGACCTCCTCTCGGTGAGAGCATTGCGGCTAAAATGGAGGATGATCTGATGAAGCGGGTCTGGCTGCCTTTCTGTCTCCTCCTCCTCCTGCTCCTCCACCTTGGGAGATTCCTACACAAAGCAATGCAGACAGGTTTTAGGCATGGATTTCCGCATGTGTCACACAACTGCATGCGAACAGAGAGAAAGTAAAGCGCAAGGCACCGAGCGCATCAGACTAAAAGCACAAAGAGAAATCACCATGTCATATATTTATTTCAGGACAGAAGCCCTAAGGATGCAAGGTTTGGCATATAAATGTATATGAATTTTCAGCCAATCCAAGAAACATTCCAATTTTGGAGTAAAACAAAATGAAAGGAAAAGCGAAAGCCTGCCCACAGGGGAGGAGCTCCAGACCCCAATCAGCAGAACTCTCATGCAAGCTCTGGGCACCCGCGTTCAGGAGGGAAGCCCTGGAGAGTCGCCCGAAAGGCTGGGTCTCTCGGTCCGCACCTGGCATTTCTCTTGGAGAACTAGGCTAGAGACCCGGATGGGGCAAGGGTGACAGAGCACTGCGGCCATTCTGGGGGCTAACTCTATTCTAGACCCAACCCAGATAAATATTTCTTCTAACCTCACTACTGATTCTAAAAACCTTGCTGTTCCTGAGAGATAACATCCTGGAGTTGAAAGCTTTACTGTTTCTCCTCTTATCGAGTCTTTTCTCGATCGTCTTTTACAGAAAGGGGTATAGCAGCTGGTGCCAGAGGTAAGAGTGAGTTTCCTAGTGTGGCCAGCAGGGGGCCACATCGGGTGAGGTGGTGAGGAGTGCAGAGGCTGTGTGGCCAGTTCAGAAGAAGCGGATGGCCGGAATGATGCTCACTGCCAGCTTCACACTAATCAAGAGACTGGGAAAACCAAGGCACTGTCTCTCTCATTGACAGGCGCATGTTAAAAATAATGAGCGCCATAAAGACAGATGGAAGAAAAGCAGGGGAGAAAGGATTCAAGAGGGGGAAAAAAAGATGGGCCGAGGAAGAGAAACAGAGGGTGGTAGGGAAGGATGAAAAGAGAAAGAAATGTGAGAAATGGTGAATATGGGGAACACAGGGCAGGGCTAATGGACAAGAGAAAAAGAAAAATGAGAGAGAGAGAAATACAGAAAAGCAAATAAATAAATAAATAAATAAGAAAGAACCATGGGTTGGCCAGAGGGTAGGAGGGCTTGTTTTCTTCCTGAAGGACGAAGCTCTGTGATCCGCTACAACCAGCTTTCTTCCCTTGCATGTAACTGTAAGAAGTTTTACAGCATGAAGTCCATTAGGGAGAGATGGGGCATAACACATTTTCTGAGGGCCAAATACAGAAATGTGAGGTGCAAGAAGGGGATTTAGAGGTGCCTTTCCTAAAGCTCAGTTACTGATCACAAATGCAGGGCCTAGACTAGGACAGGGTGGCCTCCTGCAACCATTGGTGCTCAAAACTTAACTTAGCGTCAACTTTCCACAGCGTGGCTCTGCATCCCAGGAAATATTAGTTGTTAATAGTGAAGATGAGGATGACTAACAGTTGCTAGCACTTTACAAGTGACATTCATCCTCTGGCTCTTAACAACCATTAGCAGGGCTTCCCCTGATCATTTATACTGTTAGTTTCTTTCAAATTTACACACTCGATTTTTGTGAATCTTTAGCTGTTATAATGCACACACATGAATACAAAAATCAAATTCATTCACAGTCATATCTGCTCCCAGTTGAGTCTGTACTTACAGCCAAATCCTGTACTAGTCTCTCTTCAAAGGAACATTCCTCTGTTTCTATCCAAAATCTCTGATAGCCATGGAGGAAGAGGTTAATAGAGCGGTGCCTGAGCGGAAGGGGTGAGAGTGAGGTCAAGAGGGATCCATGGGACACCTTTAGTTTGGGCGGTTAACAGTTAGTAAGCAGAACAGACTTTTGTACAATTCTTATCTTCTGATTGGTCAGGGTAGCCTGTAGCACACCATAAGCATTTATTTCAAAAAGCCTGAAGCCTCTAACATAGCGCTTCCTGAACGGCTGGGTCACCTTCTGAATGGACTAATAATGCCTCGAGGAAGACCTGGAGGTGACCACAGTCTCACTCTGGTCTCACATGGTCCTTATCACATTTCCCCTCTAATGAGAAATAACTCATTAGTCCGAGGAACAGTCCAGAGGTGCTTGTTTAATACGGCAATTTGATCATTCCTTTAGGCCGATCACCTCTCCTGGTAATCCAGTTCAAATCGTGCTGATGGCGAGTGGGTTAGTCTCATGTATACTGGAAACCGCAAAGCGTGGTTCCCTCACAGGGCCTCCAAGGCGTCGCACCTGCAAGGCGCTCCAGCTTGTACTTAGGAAGCCAAGGCTTGGGCGAGCTGCGCTCAGTAGCAAAACCCCCGTGTGCCTCACGGATTCTGGCTGTGGCCCTGGGGTCTGAAACACTGGCTAACTGGCACAGACCACTGGCTCCCTAGGAGCCAGGACTGGCTTCTGGGAATCCTAGCCAGTTAGCTGGTTGCCAAAGGTGCGGAGAGTAGTGAGACGGGAAGGAGAGGAGAGAAGAAGGGCAAGACCAAGACCGGAGCCATCAAGACCTGGTCATGGTTTCTGGCGGAACACAGCCCTTGCTATCTTTCTTTAAAATCTGACCAATCAGAGTTATTATTTTTTTTTAAAAAATTGTACAAATTTGTGTCTTTATGGTAATGTTAAATCATGGTCAGGAAAGGAGGAGTGTGCAGAGAATGAGCAGGTCCCTCCACAGGTTACATTACCATTAAAATGGGTAAAAGCCTGTCATACTGAGTTTTTTCATTAACCTTTTCCAGCCAAACCCGTTGAAAGGTGCTCAGGAAGAAATTGTTAATTTTGTGTCTGGGGAAAAGCATACAGGTTTTCTTTTAAAAACCAACATCAGAGAAACAGCTTCCACATCATAAAATCAATCCCTTTAGCCCTTTAGTTTGGAAGATGCCATGCAGTTTACATGATCCCAACACGGAGAAGAGGCGTGGGCTCCACCATCAGCACCTTGGACAGTTTTTGTTGTTGCTGTTACGAAATCTCCTCACTGTCCTCTATGCTTGGAGGGCAATGCAGGGCAACCCTCTAAAACAACTGGGTGAGGGGTGGGGATGACCGCGTTTCCTCAAGGACATAGTGAATTCCTGAACTTACTATTACTGGCACAAGGGTAACGTTGCTGAAGGGTCAGCCAAAATATGAAAAAATGGTACTAACATTTTCAGTGGATTTAGGGGAAAAAAAAAAAGCCTTGATTTTGAGAGATGAAATTTCTGCCTAGTTGGTCCTGGAAACATGTACTTAGAGCTGAGGACTCCTGGAGGCCAAATTAACACAACATGAGCCACGAATCTCTACCAGAGGGGAACGTGAACACCTTCTGATGTTTTGCCACTTCTGCAAAACAGACAGAAATCCTATGCATTTTTGCTTTTTCTACTGGGCTATTTCTTTCCTTCTTTCTTTCTTTTTTTTTTGCCAGGACCTCAGCAAATGCCCATGACCGCTTGGCTTAATTTTTCAACTTTTTATTAACGAATTCTACCTGATTCTGTGCTGCCTGATCCCCTTCCAAAGACACTAGTCTGTTTTCTCGAGAGAAGCATGTGTGGGTCTCAGAGGACATGCTTCTCTGCCATCTTCAAAGATCCTAACTAGGGAAGCCCAGTCAGCCACATGGCTCAGGACAGGGTTGTAGGACACTCTGGACAAATGATGGCCCAGATGCACAATTTGATCTAAGCGCAGTGTCAAGCATAGGAATATTCCAAAAACCATAAAACCTACACTTATTTTCATGTGTCTCAGAATGTACTTGTCCAAGTGAGTTTATTTTTCCTGACCAGGTGAGGATGTTTCTGTTGATTTGAAAGGTGATGAAGTAGAGGCTGATACCCAAGTACCAGCTTTGTTTATTGATCATAGACCTGACCTCACCGATTCTGAAATGACTCGGAGGATGGACTGTTGCCATATCACCAGCGACTGAGTCTCATCGCCCAGTGCTGGCCAAATCTGTACTGATTCTCAGCACGTGTTCACACACATTCCGGAAAAGCCTTTGCGTATTTTGGGCTTCAGAGTACGGACTAAACACCCAGATAAAGGTATCATGTCCACGACTAGCCTCTTGGGACAGTGTCCTTTCTTCATCTTGAAGGCAAATACACTATGCAAAGGATTCTTAAGCTATATTTCTGTCCCTGCTGAGGAAGCATAGTCGTTTCAGTGTCATCCAAGTGCCTGAGCAGAGAAATACTGTTTGATTGGTTGATGGAATTTAAAGGAGAGTAGTTGAGGAAACAGTTCCTTTTTTTCCAGGGCGCCTGTACATCCTCACAAGGGACCCCGCGTAGATAAGCTTAGAGAGCTTCCATACGCTTACGTGGCTGACATCACGGCGCAAAACAGTGAGCCGAGGTGGACGGGTGTACTAAGGGAATCTCACCTGGTTTCGGTTTTTATGCTTACCTGGATTGCCTTGGCAGGTCATTATACTATATGCAGCCTGTAATTGGGTGCAGGACTCCAATTTCTACCTCCTGGATCATGAGTATTGGGGGCCAGAAGAGAGCACAGCTGCGGGACGATACCTTAATTCCTATCGCTGGCTCACCATCCAGAGGAAAATGACAGAATACTTGCCTGGGCAGGTTGTAGAGAGGGGCCATCCTGAAACAGGCCACCACTGCCCGTTTCCGCTGCTTAGACAACAGTTTGTGCCAGACCGCCTTCTTGGACCTCAGAGGCTGCTCCACCTGACAAGAGATCACACGGGCAGGTGAGCACGGGCTGCGAGGGCGGCAGAAGGCGGCTGCCTGCAGGCCGGCCTTCTCGACCCTGCAGGAATTTTGCTTTCTCCACGGTGGTCAGCAAAATGTACCCATGAGTAGATGATTCGGCTCGCGGAGATGTTCAGGGTTGCTTTTTTCTCCCAATTGTGTTTGGCTGTTTATTGCTTAATGGAAGTTTTACAAATGGGCTGGGGACTTCAACAGGTCATTTGAGCCAGTGGCAAAAATTGTAAAACACGGGAGGGGAAAGAACTGAGGAGTTTGCTACCATGAAGCAACAAGATGACACGAGGGTGTGAGCCGCGATGATCCTTGCCGCTTGTTTTCTGTCTTACAAGGGCACCTTAACTAAGAGCTGAGTGGAGACAGGAGCTCTGTTCTCCACGGTAGTCTTGCTTTCTCAGTCCTCAGGGCAGAAGCTCCTTACCTGCTCCAGGTGGAAGACAGCTGCTGAAATTCTCTGCACACGCTCCACTGTCTTTTCTGGGTCGGAAGGCTCCTCACTCTTCAAAACATCCTTGTAGAGGTTCAGTTGCCACTTTACAGCGGGGTCATCAGACTGATAATCGAAGCACACACACGAGATGAGCAACCTCCAGTACCTCCTGTGCGGACGCGGCCATTCGCTCTAGCCCGGGTCCACAGTAACCCAGACTCTATTCTTTCTATTATTGCCTCTCGCTCATTTTCTCTATTATCTTCTTCTGGAAAACTGTAGATGCTATGCAGGGATTTCTCGTTCTAGCCCATATGTCCCTTAACTCTTCTGTCATATGGTCTATCCCTTTCTCTGTGCTACATTCTCATTCCTTAAAGCAATCTCCCAGTTCATAAATTCTCTTTTCAGCTACATCCGGCCTATTTTTTTTAATGCATAAATTGGATTTTTAATGTCAATGACTGTTTTTAATTTTTGTACTCACTATGCGGTCATTTTCAATAACATCTTCTTCCCTCTTCTTTAACAAAATATAATGTCCTAGTCTTGATTTATGGATTCTATTGCTACCTTCATCTCTTTAAATATTTTAATGATGCTTATTTTAAATTCCCTTCTGCAGTTCCTCAGGCTTGCATTATTCTCCTGTTGCACTTTCTGGCTCTCTAAAAGTGGTGGGTTTCCTTTCACACCTTGTACTTTTTAAATACGAGTTTGTCTTCAGGAGGAGTTCTATTTATTGGCATCTCAGCCCATTCTAGGGGGTGGAGACTCTCCAAGTGGTTTCAAGAGATTTACATGCTTCACTGGTTCAAGGCTAACTTCATGTAAGTTTCTTGCTCTGAATACATGCACAACATGAGTAATTAGGTCCCACAGCTGTCTTCCTTTAGGGTTATTACAAACCCCAGCCCCGAAAATACACATCTGGTACAGATGTGTATTTTATTTTCCCAACTGCATCAACTTCTCTTCAGTACTCTGATTTAGTGTGTCTTCTTTTTTTCTGGCCTTGGGATTTCTTTTTACTGCCTGTTTTGGTAGTATGTTTTTTCTCTCTCCGTCCTATATGTTTGCGATGAAAAGAAGAGGCTATTTGCATCAGCCTAGTCTTCCCTCTTAGGGAATAGTGTATCTGAGGAATGAGTTTTTCAGAATCGCAGGCCTGGAAACCTATCAAATAGCCCTTAAAATCAAAATTTGTCTTGAGTAGTTTTGATTACATCAACTCAGGTACAAAATTGTTTTGGTTTCGAATTTCTAGAGCAGGAGGTGCCAAGGCTTTCTTCAGGTGCCCTGTTTCACTGTGTAACAGCATCACCGGCAGTAAATTCTGAGGCCTGATCTAACCTCCTGCTGGGGCCGGATGTTAGTTCACACAGGGGCAAGTGGGAAGACGGGCTTCGCTGGATGCTCTTTGCATCCTCTTTGTAACAGCAAAGAACAAAAATTAAGAGCTAAAAAAACAAAGATTACAGGTAGAGAGCTAGTCCTACCAGTTTAACACAAGTACTCTGAGACCGTTTTTAGAAAACCATGAGTAAATTAGGTGGGAGGTTGGCACCCCGCAGCCAGAAGGGAGCCCGTGTGAGTTCTCATTGTCTTCCTGTGAATTCACCTTTTCCTGCAAGTGCAAGTTATTCCGCAGGTGTTCCTTCACCTCCTCGTCTGTGTCCCTCTGCGGAAAGAAAAATTACATTTTATTCCTAAAGGTCACTACAGAAATGTAAAGTAGGGTGCAGGGATGGATGGACAGCCAAGGGAGACTGCTGGGATCTTTATTATAACAACAAAAGAGGAGAAATTACGGAGGCTTGTTCCAAGGGAAACACGCTAACTCCCAAACCAGCTTCCAGAGGAGGGTATGTTCCCTCTGCGCACCTCACTTTCTGTTCCGCTGCTCCTACCCTCCACCCCAGGGAGGACTGAGCACCTGTCACCTCCTGTCCTACGAGCTCAGCCGAATCCGCACATGGGCAGCTTACCGAGCTGTACCGTGATTTTGCGAGGGAGATCAGCTCCTGATCGCCGGGGGTGCACATGTTCAAGCCAATAGGCAGCATTTTCTTGAGCGCAGCCACGATGAGGGAGGTCTGGATGGAATACAAGTCTCCCCTCCGCTTGGTCTTCTTCCGTTCCTGGTCCTGTCCTCCAGACTAGGAGACGAGGTTGACAGAAACAGAGGGCCTCAGTCATTCCGAAGGGACTGCCTCTCCTCGGAGGCAGCCTGCCTCCTCGGGGCCCTATCAGTACAGGTCAGGCCTATCAGTACATTTCAAAGGACAGTAAGAGGAGTGTGTTAAACAAAGACAACCAGGTGGCCATAAAAACCCCTGAGCCCTCTCCTTGTGCGCATGCTCACAGAACCACGTGACCAGACACACACACACCACGGACACCTCCAGTCTTTGCTCACTCACTTCCGGACTGAATGAACAAATAAACTGGCATTTTTCAAAAATGATTTGCAAACTGGCAAAATGACTCCAGAAAAGAAGTGACGATGCTGATGCTGGGGCGACCACAGCACGATCCTCTGTTTCCAGGGTGGAGCTGGTGTTTTGGAGCACCGCATGGCCTCGTAGCCTTTCCCTTGGGGCAATGCAAATTCCCTCAGCAAAAGGCAAGTCCCCCAGTGGGGCTGCTTTGGGATCTGGCTGGGGGAAGTGAGGAGAGACCAGAACTCCCCAAGTCGGCCCCTCTTTGGCTCACACTTTCTCATCCCTTACAGGGAGGGTTCATCCAATGAAGCAGAAAGTTTCAGAGAAGAGGCCAATGCCCTGGGCTGAGGCAACCAGCCGACACTACATGTGGTGGTGGTGGTGGTGGTGAGTGTTCAAGGTGACAAGGCGCTGCAGTGACTGGGATTTTCATGATGTCACTCTCTGAAAGAGCAAAACTTTCCACATGATGCCTCGCTGGCAGGACTTTGCCTCAACTGACTGGGCCCCTGCTGGAAATGTGGGAGGGATGGGTAGCCAGAAGTAGAAATTGAAGTCAGGGACTTAGAGGGAGAGGGAGCTGGGGCTCACCAGAGCTCTGCTTCATGAGGTGCCATGGAGTATCTGCAGCAATGAGGTGGCAGCAAAGCAATCTACAACGAGCCACAGGGCTCTGGGAGCGGGTGCAGGCCAGATGCTGCCCCTGGAGCTGGTGTCTAAGACCTGGGACCCTGGGCTGGGGCAGAACTCATTTTAGAAAGGATTGCCTTCCTGAGAGAAGAGGACGGTCAGAATTAACACTGCCTTGCGGCGATCTCTTGAAATGACTTTCCAAAGTGTGAAAGAGGTTCATAATTATTGACAGATACTTTTAAAATGGGTATGATTTCTTTTACCCACGTGGTTATATCACAAAAACCATGGCGAAGCCGCGGACCGGCAAAACCCAGTCTGGCCAAACACCGACAGAGAATTCTGCTGGCTGCTGAGCCGGCTTGGGCTGGGTGCTCCAGAACAGCAGGTCAGACCCAGGATGGCACGGGGGGGTGGGCAGAGGGGAGTCCGAGCGGGGGAAAGAAATGTGGCTAAGAGGCACGCGGCTTCTTGGCTTCCAGAACACAGCAGAAAGCTGGTTCACACAGAGGCCGCAAGAGTGCTAACTCATTTCCTGAGTGCTCGCAAGGCTTCTTACATGTTCTACCTCAGCTGTAGAATTCTGAAGGTTGTGGCCAAGGCAAAACTCATTTGTAGTCTAAATTACCCTTGAAAATGCTTCAAACCACTCATAGAGGATACAACACAGTTTTATGTATATAAACTAAGAGATGCCCTGTATGTCACGTAAATGTAAAATGCAACTAGTAACCTGCTTTTTACAATCCAGTAAATATGCAAAATATAACGATGTGGATTAGATACACAATTTAAATAATTTCTTGCTCACTCTCTATTTTATCTCGCCAGTCCCAGTAGTTTATGATCCAAAGCTGCATATATGCTGTGACTGCAATGTGCCTGCTACTAAAATAAAACATTTCTAATCCTCCCAAAAGCTCTGAGATAGAAACGAGTCAATTTTATAAACGAGAACACGATGCTCAGAAAAATTAAGTGATTTTTCCAAGGTCACAAAACAAGTAAGCATCTGAGTCAACATCTAGACCCAAGGCTATCTGTCTACGGCTCCATTTTCGTTTTGTAAGCGAGAACTACGTGTGACCTGGTTCCTGCAGAGCCCTTTCCTCTGCCCTGAGCGCCAGGGCAGAGTGCCTGGGTCAGCGGCGGCAGACACACATTAATGAAGAGCTAGGAAACATTTCCAAGTAATAACCTGTATGGGTCGCTGGAAAACCGTCTCGAGGTTTATTTTACCCCATGTCCATTTTGTGCAAAAACTCATGGTTATCTGCTGATGTCAAATCCTGGAGTTTAGTCCTTGGAAAACTCTCTTTTAATTATGGGAACCTTGCACGAGAGGTAGAAATGTACAGTGTGAAGGGCAAACAGGGGTCTGACCCTGCACGGCACAGCAGAGGAGTGTCCCCCAGGTTCTCAAGCCCCGTCAGTGTCCCTGTCTCTGTTAATGTGCTGGCTGCAGAGTGGGCAGCTGGGGAGGGGAGCAGAGATAGTAAGGAGACCTCGGATAGGGCGAAGCTTGGCTGGCTTCCCCGGCTTCCCCATTCCAAGGGTGGGTAGGCCTACATTCACTCTTTGACAGGCAGTTGTCTTCCCTGGAGCAGGCCTGGGGGACCTCCAGGTGAGAAAATCCATTCTGTACCACCCCCATGGTGATCACAGTGCAGAGGGTGGCCAGAGCCTGGCACCTCTAATACTAGAACAGAAAAGACACGTCATGCATTTGACCTGTACCTTTACTTGCATGGCCTGTGTGGAAAGACAAAAGAAAAAAAACAAGGAGAAGAGTCAGTCATAAAAGCAGGGGTCCAAGGCATACGGTATCACATGTTAGTCATAGCTTCTTAGCCCCAGTTCCTCAGCCAGCACAACAGAAACTTAGCCATTCTGGAAGCCAGTTGAGCATGGCACGAAGAATGAAGGGGACATTAGGATGGAGGTTAATTTGGTCATAAGGACTTACACCCAGATTAAGCACAGCAGCCCGGGGCCAAAGTCATCTCAGAGATCAACCTTCCAGAATGTGTGACGCTCAGACCCAGGTGTTCTTCGCATGAACTCTTTAGATCTAAAGGCCTTCCCCACCCTCCTCCCTCCGTTCACCTGGGTGCGCTGTAGGCAAGCTGTCATTTACCCAAAGACCCCAATTTTCTTCCTTCTTCCCACCCACCACATTACCGCCTCTAGCAGATCTGTGGTTATAAAAATACGTAAATGCCTAATTGCTATACTGTATACCTGAAACCAATATTTTATGTCAACTATAGTTGAAAAATACATTAAAAAAAAAGAGAAGAAAGAGAGAGGGCACACCTGAGCTGAGGGGTGATGGGTGTGCTTATGCTAAAATGTTTGCTAAACCGGAAGGACTCCGGGGATCTCTCGGCTGGTTCAGGATCGCCGCAGGGCCGGAAGGCACCGCACCACCCCGCCTGTGCTGGGACCCTTGAATATACCTGAGGTCAAAGGCTCCTACACCCTACAGATTCTGATTTCATTCTTTTCTTCACATATGGCTCAGATTGGTTGACTCAATGCGTTTCGCTAATACTGGAAAAACTTTTTAATAGAGGTGCCTAAAAGTTTTTTATTTTCTAAACAAAAATTTATGAATTCCCATGCCGTCATCATTGTTTGATGTCCCCTAGCAGTTTAAGGTTAAACAGATGACTTTTCATGTGAACTTCAGAAAAGAGAAACATAGACTTTTAAAGGATGAAGGAGGTGGAGAGGGAGAGGGGACAGAGAGAGGGAGAAAGGCGAGGGAGAGAGGGAGAGGGAGATTGAGAGACAGCGCTCAAGCTGCAGAAGTTCAAGAGCGAAAGGAATAAACATAAACATGAAAGAAGTTGGAGGGCTGGAGGGAATGAGAGTGAGGGCTAGTGTGTGTGAGAGACAGAGAGGGCGCAGTAGGGGATATGGAAGTAAGAAGAAACTCCCACACATAATTCTGAATATCCTTAAAAAACTCAAAGACATCTTCTAAACTCCTCCCTGCCCTTTTTCAGTACACAGAAATCACTCATGGGGTGGAGTGGCTTTAAACAATGAGGCACTCCAGTATTTCCTGTGTAACGTCTCTTCCGTTGTTTATGATTTTGGTCCAGGGACTGGCATTTCTTGGGCTACACATGTTCTAACTTACCACTGCCCTCCGATGAAGCTGCTGCCACTTTTTCAGAAAACAAAACAAGTTTAAAAACAAAACAAAAAGCACTCGCTCAGCTTATGGTTAGCTTAACATATATTTGCAAACCAGCATTAAATAAGCAAAATATGCAATGAGCTCTCAAAAAAAAAAAAAGAAATCTGCTTTAACCTCCAGAAAAATCACACATCTTTGAACTGACCTCAGTTAGCCGACTATGAGCAGCGTAGCCCGCTGTTTTTTTCTTTGCCTCCTTTCCCGTCACCATGGCAAGGGCAGTGTGTGTGTGGACATGCAGCGTTCCAGCGCACACAGCTCTGGAATGGCTGCTGTGTGCACTGCGGCCGGTATCATTTATACAACACCGGAATTCAATTAATAGTGGAGAGGTAAAGAACGAGGTCACTAGTGACCATTCAGGTCAGGTAGTAGGGGGAATTTCTCATTTCAGGGAGGCAACGGCAATGAGAATTCAATTGATTATAAGAAACACTATCCCCTCTGTGGCTCTTCAATATGAGGTGGCAATGATATATAAATTGTACATCCAAATATATTATTGTACATCCGAAAAATATCAGAAATGCTTATGAGCTGCGGTTTTGGAGGCATGGTATCTCTTTGTCTGAAATAATGCACTGAATTTATGTACTATTTTTTGCTATTGATGCAGTTTGAAACTGACTTTTATCTTTTATTGATTTGAGAGAGAGAGAGAGATCAATTTCTTGTTTCACTTATTTATGCATCAGTTGGTTGATTCTTGCATGTGCCCTGACTGGAGATCAAATCACAACCTTGGTGTATTGGGACGATACTCTTACCAACTGAGCTACCTGGCCAGGGCCTGAAACTGACCTTTGAACAGAACATTCTAGGAGAGCTGGGGGGAATCAGCTAGTAAGCTAGACCCCTACAGATTGCTAAATCAGGGCTCAGAGGAGGTAACTGAATGATGCAAGGCCACACCTGTAGTCAACAGTTGGGCCAAGGGAGGACTTAGCTTTCTTTCAGTCTCTAGTTCTTGTCTCAACCAATGCAACAGCAACAGTATGAATATTTGTTACCCTGAAGAGCATGGCAAATATTATTTAATATCTAGGGAGTGTCCTCACAGCCATTACACTAGAACCTTGATCTTTCCTCATGTGGTTCAGAAAAAACTGGAACACGATGTCAATGGAAATAAAGTTGTTTGCTCCTATAGACTAACCTTATGGACAGGGGAGATGCAAAGATTTTGAATATGACCATCCTCCGGCAAGGGAAACATACCCTTTTCCTCACTCAGTGATGTGAAATGAACACAATTTCATGTTAGTTTGTTAGCAGGTTAGTTTTGAAATGTCATTCTTTGTCACCTCATCTCCTTCCAAGTATAAACCCAAGGACCCCAAGTATCCGCCAGAGGGTTGAGATGTCTGCCCTGGGATTTATTTAGGTGGACAGGGTCAAAGGAGAGCCTGTGATGACTGTAAGAAGACCCTTCAGAGGGAGCTTAAGATAAATGTCCAGGGATCCGGGGTCTGAACTATCCTACCTTGTATAGCTGACGTGAGCAGCAGATGTGTTTGCTAAAAGTCAAACGCAAAATAAATTTTGGAATATTGGAAGTTATATAAAGCTCAAAAGAATCCACCATAAGTAAGGTTCCTTTGCAACTAAGATTTCTCTTGAATGTGAATATATAATCCTGATCGCCCCATTTTGTATGTGTACAATTTTATTTTTTTCCTTTTAAAATGTATTTTATTGATTATGTCATTAAGGTTGTCTCACTTTTTCCTCCTTTGCCCCCTCCACCCAGTACCCTCCTTTCCTCTAGCAATCCCCACCTTACTTCATGTCCATGGGTTGTGCATATAAATTCTTTGGCTTCTCCATTTCCCATACTATTCTTGACATTCTCCTGTCTATTTTGTACCTACCAATCATGCTTCTAATTCCCTGTACCTTTTCCCCCATCCTCCCCGCTCTCCCTCTCAGCTGATAACCTTCCAAATCATCTCCATAGCTATGATTCTGTTCCTCTTCTGGTTGTTTGCTTAGTTTGTTTCTTTAGATTCAGTTGTTGAGAGTTGTGAATTTGTTGTCCTTTTAATGTTCATAGTTTTAATTTTTTTCTTTTTCTTTAATAAGTCCCTTTAACATTTCATGTAATAATGGTTTGGTGATGATGAACTCCTTTAGCTTTACCTAGTCTGGGAAGCCCTTTTTCTGTCTTTCCATTCTAAATGATAGCTTTGCTGGGTAGAGTAATCTAGGTTGTAGGGTCTTGCTTTTCATGACTTTGAATACTTCTTGCCAGTGTCTTCTTGCCTGTAAGGTTTCTTTTGAGAAATCAGCTGATAGCCTTATGGGAACTCCTTTATAGGTAACTCTCTGCTTTTCTCTTGCTGCTTTTAAGATTCTTTGTCTTTAAACTTTGGCATTTTAATTATGATGTGTCTTGGTGTGTGCTTCCTTGGGTCCAACTTGTTTGGGATTCTCTGTGCTTCCAGGACTTGTATGTCTATTTCCTTCACCAAATTAGGGAAGTTTTCCTTAATTATTTTTTCAAATAAGTTTTCAATTTCTTGCTCTTTCTCTTCTCCTTCTGGCACCCCTATGATTCAGATGTTGGAACGTTAAAAATTGTCTCAGAGGTTCCTAAGCCTATCCCTGCTTATTTTTTTTTAATGCTTTTTCCTTCCTTGTGTTCCAAATTGTTGGTTTGATTCTTGCTTTCATCCTCTCCATTGTTGGTTCCCTGCAGATTCTTCTTTATTTCACTAAATGTAGCCTTTATTTCTTCCCTTATGTTTTGCCATACTCAGTGACTTCTTTGAGCATCCCAATCACCATTGTTTTGAACTCTGCATCAGACAGGCTGGCTATTTCTATTTTGCTTAGTTCTCTTCCTGGGGTTTTGTTCTGTTCTTTCATTTGGGCTGTATTTCTTTGTCTCCTCAGTTTGGTGGTCTCCCTGTTTGTTTCTGTGTATTAGAAAGAGCTGCTTTGACTTCCTGTAAAAGGTACCTATAAACTGTGGGGTGGATCCTTAGGTAATTGCCAGGGTGGGGAAACCTGCTTCACCACTTTGTGGCTCTGTGTGGGGGGAGGGCTTGGAGAGAGGACAATGCCACCACCTGGCTTCTGGAGGTTTGCCTGGCACTCACCCCATTTCCAGTCACTTGACCCACTTCCCATATGCAACCAGTGCCCTTCCAGCTATTGCCCTGGTGGTGAATCCCAGAGTGGGTGGGTTTACGTACATTCTAAGTCTGAGCAGGACCTTTAAATGAACTCTCCTAAAAACCTGACAGTTTCTCCCACCATCCCAACCCCCACTCATTTTTATAGCCAGAAGTTATGGGGATTTACCTTCCTGGTGCTGGAATCTTGGGCTGTGTGGTCTGGCCTGGGGCTGATACTGCTTGCTCCCAAGGTATCCCTCCAGAGCTTTACCCATCACACGTGAACGTGGGACCACCTGTTCCACGGCCGCCACCTCTGCGCGCCACATCACGTCTCTGCGCCTCTCCGCCTGTCTCTGTGACTCCTCCCCTTCTACCCATCTGGTTGAATGTGGCCTCCTTAAATCCTTGGTTGTCGGACTTCCACACAGCTCTATTTTCTGATGGTTCTGGTTGTTATTTGAGAAATATTTCTAATTCTCTCTGTGGTTGTGTGAGGGGATGAAGCGTGTCCACCTACACCTCTATCTTCTGTGCACAATTTCACTTATCAAACTTCACAGAGCAGGATATATCAGTTTCTAAATTTTAAGAGTCAATCTTTGGGTGCTGGAAGAATTGTTGATGTCAATACAGCTAAGGGAAGGGCTAGAAAGTTCAGAGTGATTGAGCTGACCAGAAGTAGCCACATATGGTGAAGATCTGAGTGTTGGTTTTTGGTGTCATACCAGGCCCTTGTCTGCAGCTCCACATACAGAGGTCTTCCACCCCAAGTGGTTATTTGGAAAGATGCCTGAAGAACTTCACTACAAACTCATGACTGTCATCTTTCCAGAGCTGATTTTCACCTTTGAGGGGTCCCCATGCCTCTACCTTTGGATTGTTCCTCAAAGGCAGCACTGTACCAGCAATGAGTGATGTATATCTCTGGTGTGGCTTGTTACTTATACTTGACCTATACAGTTAGCCCTCACTGAGACATACTTCTCAAGGAAAGAGTCAAGGGTAAGCCATAACAGCTGATAACAAAGCATCACACTTAAGTAAGCTTTGCTTTTACATATCCACCTGAAGGAGAGTGGCTCAGAATTCTCTCCAATCAAATCAGCAAAGCCTCACTGTGCAAGCTGACCTAGAAGGAGCTGGGAGGCCGGTTCCCTCTCCTGTATCCCTGCTACAGTCCTCCCTATAGGTTACTTTTTTTTTCCCCCAGAGAGATGTCTGGCATGACCTCTTTCCAATGTTTCCTGCAGGGAGATGGATAAATGTTTGGGTTTCTGAATGCAACTCGCATGGAAAATAAACAGAAGGCATTAAGAGGTCAGCACAGGTGAAATAAAGCAGCTACTGGATGCTCCAGCTAGGAGGACAAGTATACTGTAGGAATATGTGCTAATAAACTCTTCTAAGCAAGGTAATTTCCCAATCAGAAGGCGACTCTAGGCACCTGTATTTTTGCAGCTTCACTACACAGGAAGTAGTTCTATTTTAAAACTACTGACAGCAGGCTTGTTTTAGAGACCTCCTGAATGCCATAGGCAAGTCTTGAAAGATAAAGTTTTGACATACAAGAAGGTATTTACTCATAAAATGTGATATCCACACTTATTTGAGAGCAGTTTCTTCGGGTTCATTCTCAAAGAAACAATAGTAGAGTCTGTTGGTCTGACCTCAAGGCAGTGCAGAGCTAATCCCTCCATATATCAAAGATACATAGCTTAGGTCAAGGTTGAAGAGACTTTGAAATCGATTTCTAAGGACTTACTTTTGACATCTTGCTTTTGCTGTCTCCAGTTAAAAATGCCAAATTATTAATTTCATTCTGAATCACAAAATTTTGCTCTTCCCTCTTGAAGTTCTAAGTGGGGGAGGGGGATAAAAAAGCAAACATTACAAGACAGTTCTCCGAGGTCTGTACCTTTCACAGCCGTCTCTAAGTCCGGGTCCCATATGTGTCCTTACGTTAGATTTGCACCACAGGATGAAGACTTCTGCCACCATGCGGAAGAGTTGGTCAGAATCGTCATCCGGGCTTTTGAGCCAGTTAGATCTGAATTGAAAAGTAAATGAAAATGCATATGAAATTCAATACTGATTCAAATAGTCACACTCATTGAACGCTGGATGTACACGTTTAACAGATAAAACTGTATGCCCGTGAGAAGGCTATCATCAGAGACCAAAGATCAACGCACTCCTCCCATGCTTAGATACAGGCACGTAGTTGTTGTAGGTATTTTTGGAGGACCTGCAGTAATCCCTTCCATTTTACCAAAGGACCAAGGATTATCTTAGCAAACAGATGACAGAAATCAGCACTTCAGTTGTCAAAGATAGTTCTTTCTCCCTTTAAACTGATGAAGTGATTAAGGTTACGCTCTTAAGTTTCGGGACAAACATCCTTTAATACATAAGGCAGGCAAAACTAGGAAAGTCTTGGTTCCTAGGACATCTAATCTTGTCATTGCCAAGCCTCTGAAATGCTGAACACTGTACAAACAGGCCTTATCCCTTTGCCTGTCAAAGCCAGTTTTAAGGGGGAAAAAAAAAAAGACATCATGTTTTACACTGTTGACTGAAGTATGTGGGCAGAGAGCAAACATTTCCTATGCCCTCTGAAAGCGTTTGAAAATTCCTATAAAAGTTCATTATTCATTTCTTAAAAAACACAAACCAGGCTTGGTTAGGAAACTTCACAGTGGCAGCCAGAAGGCTAAATTTCAGTAGAATTTGGTCAATTTCTGAAAGTTCTCTTGCTCCTAAGTGTCTTACACATTTGAGTTAAATTATATTTTGACAGGGTTGGGTGAGTTGGCATTTTCAAACGCCTGTATAGAGGGATGTAGAAGTTAAATAGTCTATTGCCTTTCTTACCCTAAAGAAAACTTTGGCTTTCATGGATGGCCTGAAAAACTCCATGTCCCTTGGTGCATGCAGGAGTAATGGCTGCCCAAAGGCAGCTCCCTAGGCCCTGAGACATCAGACTGAACTGGCCCAAACTGCCTGACCGGCCCGTTCACAGGCGGCATGCACCGGGCGAAGGAAGAACGCTGAAGACCAGGAGGCCAAGGCCACTTTCGGGTCCTTCTCTCATCTCCTGAATCCCTCACTGCTCTGAATTCCAGTCTCACAGAGGTTCTGACCTAATCTTTCTTGTTGTCTTTTTCAACTAGTCTCTCCTGTATGTGGCAGACACTACAGGTGGTTTGCTCATTCACCACAGGCTGTTTGCTCCTTCTCTTCTCCTCCCATTTTACTCAGGGTGGCGCTGACCCTGCTAAAGATCACATTACTCAGCTCCCCTTGAGGGATCGCCACGTAACTGAGTTCTGATCAATGAGACGGCAGTGGAAGTTGTTGCATGGGCCTTCTGGAAAAGCTCTCTGCAAAGGGATCAGATAGCTGAAGGTGCCTTTTCGCCTTCCTGCTTCCTGTCTGGGGTGATAATATGATGATTCTAATTGGCATTTGGCACCATCCAAGTAACTTTGACAATGGAAGTCAATGTTAGGAACGGAAAGACAAAGGAGTGAGGTCTGTAATGGGGAGCGACCACGCTAGTCCTGGATTGGATATCTTTGGACTTCTTTTATGTGTGAGATTTAACTTCTAATTTGTTTAAGCAACAGTAATCAGGTATCCATTACTGAAAGCCAAATGCAATCCAAACCTGAGGTTTGACATTGGTAATGCTTTTTGATTTTTTTCATATTGATTTTTCAGGAGCACTTTTTCAGGGTCAAATTTCAAGTTTTAGTAGAACTGGCAGCTGTTCATTCTTTAGTGCTTTGGTTTAAATGAACTTTATATTGGGTTGGCCAAGAAGTCTGTTTAGTTTTTTCCATAAAATAAAAGATACATTTTTCGTTTTCACCAATAACTTTATTGGTTTGGATATTTTGAGTATGTCAGCCATCTCCTGCATGGTAAAATGTTGATTGTTCTCAATTAATGCCTTGATTTGATCGCTATCAACTTCAGCTGGTCTAGCTGACCATGGAGCCTCATCCAGCGAGAAATCTCCAGCACAAAACTCCGCAAACCACTTTGACACATTGGATCACTCACAGCACCTTCTCCACACGCTGCACAAATCTTTTCTTGCATTTCAGCTGCATTTTTACCTTCCTTGAAATAATAAAGCACAATATGCCAAAAGTGTTGTGTATTTTCTTCCATCTTCAATACTAAAATGGCTGCACAAAAATTCACTGGTTTTGATAAGTTTTTTTGAAATGCACACTGATAGGACAGCTGTCACAATACAATGTAACAAATCATTTCAAATGAAGTTAAAGACAACTAAGCACTACGAGAGCCATCGTGCAGAAAAAACCAAATTAACTCTTTGGCCAACCCAATATTGCACTATGCCCCAGGTGGGAAGAGACGAGGGTCATACCCTGTCCTACGAAGGAGAAGTACAGCCACAGGAAGCATGAGTAGCAGGAGCGCTGACAACAGCCTTAGGTAAACTGTTCCTCCCAGGAGAGTGAAGAGGATTTTGATCCCTTTGCTTTCATATGGAAAAGCAATTTTAGTTGAACCAATTTCATTTTCATCGCTCTTCTTCTTTTCTTTTTAATTTAAAGACTTAAATTTGTTTTTTTATGTATTGATTTGAGAGAGAGAGAGAGAAACATCGATTTGCCGTTCCACCTGTCCATGCATTCACTGGTTGACTCTTGCATGTGCCCTGGTCAGGGATCGAACCAGCAACCCTGGTACATCAGGAAGATGCTTCAACCAGCTGAGCTACCTGGCCAGAACCATCACTCTTCTTCTAAGAGGCAAATCTTTACTCTTTATTTCTAGTGAAGTCCTTTTGTAAGGTTCAGAGTGGTGGGTGTGCATAAAGAATATCTCATTAAATGTCTTCCCCAGGTACACACACTCTCTACCCCTCTCTCAAGCCAGGTTAAGATGGTATTTGGAAGAGATTAGAAGATTCCAACCTCACATCTATTTGCCCATAGCCTTTCTAACCCTATGTGATGTATCTGCTCATCTTCCCCAGCTCTGTCTTCCATAGAATTCATGATTTCTCTTAATATTCAGACCCTTGATCCTTTTGGAGGAATATAACTGACTTCCGAGTCTCTTATCATCTGCACTGTGTGCTGCCAAAGAACAGCTGACAATGCAAGGCCATCGGTGGGAAGGAGGCTGGTTCGGTGGTAATGATCAGTGAGGGTGATGATTAAGCAACCCAAGTGTATGAAATTACTGAGCATATTAATGGAGATAGAAGCATAATAATAAAATCTTGGACGATGGCAAGAGTAAGGAGAGTTTGGCTTCCACTGTCAAAAAGATAAGTTATCAGATTTTGAAAGTTCACAGTCAGGTTGTCTGCCTTAGAGGTACGAGCTTCTCTCAGCTTTGTTCCTGAGCCTCCGGCAGAAGACACAGCCTTAGACCGTCCCTGCACAGGGTTCCCTTCCACAGGTTGAGGGATGGGCTTTCTCCAAAATCACACCATTTAAGGTGGTTTATTTCCATTTCTGATCATTTCTGATTTCCAGATAAGAGGGTGAGAAGCCAATCCCTCTCGGAGAGAGATTTTCTTGAACCTATAGTGACTTACTATCTCCTGGACGACATGGAGAGCTGATCTGCCCTGCTCTGACCACACCACACACACCACACACACCACACACACCACACACACCACACCACACACACCCCCCACACCACACACCACACCACACCCCACACACCACACCACACCACACACACCACACCCCACTAGGAATTCCTGCTCATTCGGGGTCAGCTTCAGGCTGAACACTGAGAAGCGGAAGGTTCTTTTCAGGAGAGTGTTCCACATGGTGAGGAAACTTGAAGCACTACTATGTCAAGCCTGAAGGAAGGACAAAGGTTTAATATGAGGAGAAACAGGGAGGAGGACAGAAGACAGCGCCCTTCAATATTTAAAGAGCTGCCACAAGAGAGACTGACATAGTTTTGTGTGGCTCTGACGAGCAAAACCAGAGCCGATGGTAGGAGTTACCACTGAGCTCAAAATGGTTTAAAGTGCCTGAGTGGAATGGGAGCTGTATTCAGGAGAAGGCTCTGCCTGTTGTCCATAATCATGGCGGATAAATAATCAGCGGCAGGACATGCACTGCCAGGAAAAAGAAAATGGGTATTTACTCCTCCAGTTAGAGGGAAGATGAAATGGCTGCAAATGTTCCTGTCCACTCCACAATCCTGTAATTTCAAGCCAGCTAATTCTTTTGGGTGAAGAAAGACTTGAAGAAGGTCACAGCACACACACAGGAAGCATTTCTAGGCAAGGCTCAGCGGCCATAATACTCCCCGGTGTTAACGGGAGAACGGGCTGAAAAGTGGGGGTGAATGAATTAATGATGATCTCAAAGACTCCCTGACATTGCCATTTTTAGCTCTGTCAAACGCTGTGGAGGCGGAACACACTCTGTCTTGAGTCTTGGTCATCAATAGTGACAAATGACATTAAAGAGCTATTCTCGGAGTAAGCTTACTCTACTTTCATTTCTGTTTTCACCTCAAACTTTGGCAAATTCCTTCTCTAAACTGTTAATATAATGATGTTAATTGGAAATGACTAAAATGACTCTCAGCTCAGGACTTCATTTGAGAAAGTGAGTCAAATTTCTCAAAAATAGGTATGGGTTATATGTACACACATATACACACACACACACACACACTGTGGGTAAGGTGTTTATTTTGAAATGCTAAATATAAATAATCTTAAATTTAAATAGTAAGTACAATTTGCCTTATAAAATACGTGGGCATATTGAGGCCTCTTTCCTGCCCATGACAGAACAATGTACTGCTCTAAATGGTAGCAATGTTCCCTCAAACATTTCTGAGTCCTTTCAGTATCTACAAGGTATTTTAAAATCGAGCTTTCCCAAATTTATATTTTAGACCCGTCTGCTTTAAGAGGGTGTGGTAGAGTAAAAAAAAAAAAAAAATCGACTTGGTCTTCACCTTCCACTGGGACCAACAACCCCTTGTTTCTTTTCCCGTTCATGATCATTACTCTCCTGTGTCCTCATTTCCCTCCTCATTCAGCTTAAATTCCACAGTCAACCTTCATAATTACCCTCTTACATACACCCTCAGCTCCCGAACCCATTTTTTCTTTGTCATGCTCACTTTGCAAACCCCCGGCCCTGGTTAAGCCCCTCCCTCTTCCTACTCCAGGCCTCAGCCTGGCAGCTCAGCTGGCAGGAGGAAGCTGGCAGCCTGCCGATGGGTCTCACTTTAAATGTATGATCCTAGATCCTAAGTGGGCCCCTTAGTGCTGCCTGGCAATCCCACGCACTTCCCTGGCCCATCTACTCTCCCACTTCTCCCTGGCCACTGCCCTACACCTCCTCCTTACTCCTCAAATCCCTAAGCCCCTTCTCCCCATCCTCACTCTTAGCTGATGATCTTGCGTCCCACCTCACTGAGAATGGAGGCAATCATAACGGGACTCCTGCAGACTCTATCCATCCATGTATGAACATAGGTGTATGTGATGTATGCTCTGTATGTTGTATATGATGTGTGTGTATATGTGTATGTACCAGCATTAGCACCCACTCTCCGCCCTCCTGCCTGCTGTTGTGAATGAGACTGAACCATCTGAGGCCGATCCTTTGCCTGCTCGAGGACATTGCTTTTGAAGTTCTCTTACTCTGATCAATTTCCTCTTCTCTCTAGAATTATTCCCATCAACAAAGAAACAAGCTGACAAGTCTCCCATCTCAAAAAGTCTTCTCTTGACCCTACTTCTGCCTTCAGCTACCATCCCATTTCTCTGTTCCCCCTTATAATAAAACTCCTTGAACAAAGTGTCTGCATTACTGTCTCCCAGTCCTTTCCTTTCATTCTCTTCTAGCCCACTCCAAAGAGGCTTTCATCTCCACTGGTCCACTGAAAGTGCTCTGGTCAGGGACACCAATAAACTTCATTCAGTATTCTTTCCTAGTGGAAATGCTTTACAAAGTTGTCTCCCAGGACACAACATTCTGTTGGTTCCTGCTGTCTCATTGGTTGCTCCCTCTCAGTCTCGCTCCCTGCTTCCTCCTTCCCTGCCTGGCCTCTTAATGCTGGAGAACGTGAGGGCTGAGTGCTTGGAGCTCGTCTCTCTCCCGCTCAGTCCTTTATCTCACCCAGTCTCAGAGGTCTTAAAGGGTGCATGTCAATACGTTGATGACTCCAAATTCCCGTATCTATGCCAAACCTCTCTCCTGAACTCCGCACTCATAGTCAACTGCCCACTCAACAGTTTCATTTCTACGCTGATTAGGCAACTCAAATTTTCTTTTCTCACCCAGGAAATGCTTATTGATTTCAGACAGAGGGGAGGGGAGGGAGGGAAAGGGAGAGGGAGATAAATATCGATTGGTTGCCTCTCGCATGTGTCCTGACCGGGGACCAAACCCACAACCCAGGCAAGTGCCCTGACTGGGAAACAAACCCGCAAACTTTGGTTTATGGGATGATGCTCCAGCCAGTTGAACTGCACTGGCCAGGGCAGCAACTTAAATTTAACATATTCAGAAGAAATGTCCTAATCTTCCCCTAAAAATATTCTGTACCCACAATCTTCCCCGACTCAGTTGATGAAAACCCCATCCTTCCATTTGCCAGAATCATCTTTGACTTGAGTCTCCTCTTTTCTTTCTGTCCCAATCTGGAAGCCCCAAGGGCTCTACCTTCAAAATAGACCCAGAATCTGTCATCTTCTGTCAACCTTCATTATTACTCCACTGGTCCCCGACAACATCAGCTTATTTTTTTTTCTTTTTAACTGTGGTAAAATACATAGAACAGATTTTCGGCCATTACTGACATTTAGTACATTCACAATGTGGGCCTGCTACTTCGCAAACATTTTCAAGACTCTGAAAGGAAATTCCAATTCCATTAAGCAGTTGCTCCCCATTCCACTTCCCTCCCAACCCTCTACCCCCAACTTTGAATGATCGGCTCTTGACTGGATCACTGTGGCCCTTCCAGTTGGTCTCCTCACTTCATTTGTTGCCCTATACCCATTGCCACGGTGCTCAAAAAGTGAATCAGATCACATCACAAGTTCGCTCAAAACCTCCGCCAACCTCTCATCTCACTCGGAGTAACGCCTCCAAGGCCCTCACTCATGTCGCCTCTCAGACATCTGTGCTCTCCACACCGCTCACTCTTCCCCAGCTACACCGGTAGCCAAACACACTCCTTCCTCGGGACTTGCCCCAGATGTTCCCACTTCCTGAACACCCTTGCCCAGGCCTGCAGGGTTCCTGGCTTCATCTCCTTAGGTCTTTGCTCAAATGTCGCTTTCTCAGCAACATTCGATTTACAACCGTAACTCCACCTACCCTGGCACTCCTACTTCCCCTCACTCTGCTTTGTACAATTTATTTTTATAAGTAAAGTGTGTAAGTAAATATATAAGTGTATACTTTTTAAAAAAAGAGTTTATTTTCAGAGAGAGAGAGAGGGGAAGAGAGGGAGAAAAGAGAGGGAGAGAAACATCTCTATGTGGGAGAAACATCAATCGGTTGCCTCTGGCACAGCCCCTACTGGGGGCCTGGCCAGCAACCCAGGCATGTGCCCTGACCGGGAATCAAACCGGCAACCTTTCGGTTTTGCAGGCTGGCACTCCGTCCACTGAGCCAGACCAGCCAGAGCTAAATACTTATTTTGTTTCTTGTCTGCATGCCCCACTCCCCCGCCAGAAGGAAAGCTCCCCGGGCCAGACATCTTTGTTCATTTTGTTCATCCTGTTCCCCGTGCCTGGAACACTCAGTAGTGTCTGTTCAACGAATGTGGGGTGGAGCAGCTGGAGGGCAGAAGTGGGTCATTGCTGCCCTCATCTGGCCAACTGCCTTTCACCTATGGTATCTGAGGATGGAAGGGGTGGCCATGCCACTGGCCACATAGAATCACTGGTCAAGGAAAGCACTGCCCAGAGGTCCCACCCTAAGGTTTACTGGGGGCAGGTGCTTGTGGCGGCAGCTGTGACCGTCCCCTCTCACCTGCAACCCAACCCGACCCCATCTTTCTGTCCTGTGCACATACTTCCCCAGGCCTCCTCCGTACCTGTTGTTGTCCACGTAGCGGATGAGCATGGGGTAGAAGGCGTAGAGGTCCCTGCAGAGGACTGCAAACTCATCCAGGATGAGGAGCTCCGCCTCCTGGGTGTCCCCTTTGCTGTCGGCCTTCAGCTGCTCCTCCTCCTGCACGGTCTTGACAGCCTTTTTCTTCAGCTTCTCCAGAGTTGGGATGAAGTGGCTCCTTAGCAGGTCGGGCCTGGCCTTGCTGATGATTGGCTGGGCATACACTGCGTTTGTAAACAAAGGACCTCTCCCTCATTTCCCATATTGTAACAATCGATAAAAGGAAAGAAGTGACGCTGAGGGCGAGGCTGTGAAAACCCATCCACTCAGGATGGCACCTGTCCCCTGCTCCCTTCCTTAATCTCCCCCTTGGCACTTCCCTCTCATGAAGCCACAGTTGGGGTGGGGGGCGGGTGGAGCTACGGAGGAGGTCCTGTTCCTGTTCTGCTCCTGCGGGCCACGGGGAGCCCCGTCCATGCCTCAGCTCCTCCGGCATGCGTGGAGTTCGCACACCTCCCAGCTCTTCCTAATGATGACCTTGCATCATTTCACTGTGTGTTCATGTCGGTTTTGGTTCACCAGCCAACCAGGGAGTTAGATGATAAACTCCTTGAAGGAAGCCTTCCGTTCATAATAACGAGCACTGCGCCAAGCCAAGGGTAGGCGCTGAATACTCTGCTTTCTGGTTATTTTACAGAAAAACATGTTGTTAAACATACATTAGCCCAACAACAGTGCTTAGCCCCCAACACGTGAGGACTGTCTGGGTCCTGAGGAAGGTAGACAAACGATCACCAGCTGTGACAAACCAACAAAGAAGATGGGGTGGCTGTCAAGGTGTCAAAGAGCAGAAACGAGTAATCAGTGGGACTTGGGACTGTAATTCTGACCTTCGTAGAGAGAAAGATAAAGCCTTTATGACTCACTCTGTGTCTTTAATAGAATGTCCTGTTTGTTCAATCCATAACAAAGATCAGAATCACAGTAATTATAAGAAAAGTGAAATGAAATTATAATAGTAAGAGTCATCAACCACTGGCAACATTCGTGGTGTATTTCAAAGTTTCTTTAGCTTAGGGCATTTTAACTGAAAACAGCCTGCTTTCCAGATTTTTAAAAAAAATCTCGCTTTGTCTAAGAAGGCTGTTTCAGAAAGAGAAGGTAACGGGAGCTCTCTGCTGAGAGGCATTAACCAAGGAGTCAGAACTCAGTGCCACAGCGGCTTCAGCTTCCCAGCCTTGTAATCTGAACAGCCATTCCAGATGTGGGTGATTTGGGGTTACTCTTAAAATTGATTTTGTTTAGGTACCAGGAATTAAATGGCCTGACTGTAGAGTTAACTCGCCCATGGAATAAAAGGCCAAGTTCGGTTCCCGTGAGTGCCTCTCCTGCTGAGACACCTTTCCTCTCTGCCCCTCTAGGGAGCTAAGGGGGCTGACCGTTTACTTCCTTCCCTCCCTTAATCCAGATTTATGAACAAGAGCTCCTCAACAAATTGCCTTAGGGTTAACAATACTCTTGGACGACTGTGTAACAAAAGAACACCAACTTTATTTATTCATGTTCTTAGATGCCTGTCTCTACTATCTAGCAGCTGTGAGCACCCAAATATTTACGATTTTGATCTCAGTTCATGTCGGAGAAAAGGAGGTAGGCACTTTTCTTCCTTGGTCTTGCAGAGGAAGGCCCACTAATTTGTCCAGGAAGGAAGACACCTAAAGCTGGGCTGATGCCCCCTGTGGCTCAGCCACGGTCCAGGAGAGTATATGGGCAAAGCTGTTATGGGGGAGTCTTCTATCTACAGTGTGGGTCTATCAAATGACTTTGCCCTAGGATCTCCTCAGACTCTACTTGGACACAGAGAACACTACATATTCAGGGCTTCTCAACTGTGGACGGTATGGTTAATCATTTTCCAAGTCTTTCCTTTTTTTGAGGTAGCTTCAGAAAGAGCAAATCGGCTCACAACATTATCAAGAGCCTACTGCATATGCAAGGAGTTCCAGAGGAACACAACACCCCTCCCCAAACCCACCCCAAGGCCAAGTGATACTATCGTAGACCTAAATTAGAGAGTGTCTAAGCAAGCAAAACGTGAACTACAAATGCTAGGAACTTACCGCACAGCCCAGATAGGGGTGCGTTTCATACACATGGAGAACAACGAGGACCACTTACCAAGAAAATACGGACAGTTATTACTGTAAGAGCAAATGGGATCCTTCAGTGCCGAAAGCAAATAAAGCAATGATGGTCTGAGTTGGGTAGAATTTATCAAGAAGGGCTGCCTGAAGGTTTGAGGGACCTGGATTAGCTGGGGAGTGGGGCAGGAGCATTTGCTCCGAAAAGCTCTGCAGGGAACTAAGTCAATTCTTTTCACTCTTCAGTAACTAAGGGGGTAGTTAGAGAACTAAGAGATGAAGAGAGAATCCAGGCCCCTTGGTCCCTGAGCTGGGGCCTGGGGAGGAAGGGCGTCTGAGGTACCTGCAATGCGCTTCATCCAGGAGGCCTCGTCGATGCCCAGGTTGTTATTGATGATCTTCAGAATGTTGCCCAGGATGACACTGAGGTGCTCCGAGGTGACTCTGGTGCACCAGGGCCCTGTGCCGGGGGGCAGGTGCTCAGGACCCTGCTCCCACCAGTAGGACAGGTAATTGCAGAGCATGGGCAAGATCACCTCGATGACGTGGGGCATCTCTGTGTATCGGGCCCCTGACTCGGCCAGGTCGTTGATTTCTTTCATGAGGCCTTCCAGCTGGGGGATGTCAGGACACATCTCCTCCACCGTGTCTGGCATCCCCAGAACTGCCCGAGAGGGTACAAGGAGAACAAAGGGACAGTAATTCAAAAACACAACGGTGCAAGCATCTCTCCCTCTGTTCTGCCCTTCCTTTGGCCGTTCGTGTGAGTCTCCCCGCAGAGCCTCGCATGAGTGGGCAGGGATGCGGAGGAGCTTCTGTCCGCAGCCCCCAGAGGCTGGGCTATCCACCCACGTGGCATACTCAGGTTCAAACACTTAAGGTCAAAGGCGCGTAGCAGGGACCCGGCTGAGGGGCATTTCATAAGACCTCTCTGTGACAAAGCCAGTCCCTGGGCTACTCCCTCGCCCCGAGCACGTGCGCTGCAGGAGGGGTGGTACCAGTTAGAGAAAAGCAACTAATTAACAGGTGTTTAGCTGTCGGCTCATGGTTCCGTCACCTGGATCACATCTGGACTGTTTAGAAAAGGAAAAGAGAAACTTCTCATCACACATTCTCTCAGCTGGACCAGAGACAGCGATACATTCCATCCAGCTGAGACTTGACGGGGAACAACATTGCACACGGGTTGATTTCTGCATTTACAGCAGAAGTTACCGGTGACCCGAGGCGACCCGCGCCAAGACTTCTTGTCCGTCACTTAAGCCTCTCTGTTTCTGCAGGCTTGTGTGCAAGGAATAGTGAGCTGGCTGTCTTTTTCTCACACCGAATGACTGAGGTTCACTGTACTGAACAAAGACAGACAGGGTGCTATGGCAACGGAGTGCAACGTTTAAGGTTGTCAGGTACAAGAATAGCAAACAGAAGAAGCCAGGGGCTAGCTGACCCATTCTTCTTAGGGAAAAGGACACTCTTTCTCCCAAGCTGGGAGGAGAGGTCAGGGCATCCTAAGGTTCCTGACAGGTGAGAAGATAAAGGGCTCTGATCTGGGCGAAGGGACATGGCTGGTTGATAAAGGAGCACAAGCCCAAAGCACTGCGGGTGCATCCGTTGTTCTCCCTGCTCCCACAGAGTGTACCTAAGCCTGGGGAGGGCGGGGCCCGGATGACACCCAAAGGCCAGACTTCTCACACTGGGGCCGAAGCATCAGGTGCCACAGGGACCAGGAGTCTGAGAAGCCACAGGAAAATGTGGAGCATTTTCCCAGAACATCGACTCCATTAGAAGATTTGAGGAAATTATTTTTGATACCAGAAGTAAAATGATACCAGGAAATTCAGAAGACAAAGCAGAAGACCTGAAATAAAAGTTTCTGTTTAGTGAGCTGGGTTATGCCCGTAGGCCCTTGGCCGTTGGTGCTAACGCTGGCTGGAAGTCTGCTCTAGATTTTAGGTCTGTAGGAACTGGAGACTTAATGAAGAAGAGGCCACAGCAAATTCTTTGGTCTTCAGAAATACTGGTTAACTGAAAGGGGCTGTTTTGATTTCTCTCCCAATTGCGCTGCCCGCAGCGGAGCTACGGGATAATCCTGGTTCTCCTGGTAATGAACCTGTTGCCGAGACAAGTGGTTCTACTGGATGGTGTGTGGCAAAGCGACGGACCTGGAGAAGCTCCCTGCTACGGGGCAGGCCCATGAGTCTTCACCAGCTTCCCCTAGTGCTGACTCTGTTGTTATCGCTGTGGCCGTTGGGTGAGCAGAAGGCTCAAGATCTCTCTTCCTTGGAAGTCAGGAGTGGACCACTGTCATTTAAAATCCAGACCTTTCAAAAGGATTCACAGTGCGAAAGCTGAAGAATGCGGAACTCCCGGGAGTCACAGTGGAAGGGGTGACACAGGCAGACATGGTCTACTGCCAGTGCAAGTCATTTGCAGAGAACAAGTCTAGCCTGGACCTTTTAGCAGAGCAACAGCAATCAGGAGTGACATCAACATGGGGGCCTGGGGAGACTCTCACAAACAAAACAATGTTACACAAACAGCATCAGAATAAATAGGTAAGGACCGAGACAGAGGAGTCCAACTGCACACCTTCCGGCGTGCACACAGAGCCATGCCAACCACTGCAGATGCAACTGAAGTTTACAGCTGTTTGCTGTAAAATTATAAATGAGAAGGCTGTGTGTGTGTGTGTGTGTGTGTGTGTATGTAAATGGCATATAGACAATACATCATCATGAACTCTGTTTTTTCCTACCTAAGAAAAACAGAGTTGCTTGAGGTTTCTGCACTGGAGTCATTATAATGACCTTTAAAAGTTATTTATATGTAATTGGTCCTTGAGTAGAGGAAACATTTGCCATTCAGATGGTGTTCTGTACTTCAAATGCCACATAATAAAACCACAGAATGAATGCTGCTGAGTTATCTACCTGCAAAAACAGCCTCAGCTGGGTCTTATCAGAATCAGGCACAGACTCTTGGGGGCAAGGGACCATTAGAACACACACCTTTTCACCTTCTAGATCATCAGTTTTCAACTTTTTTCATCTCGTGGCACACACGAACTAATTACCAAAATTCCACAGCACACTAAAAAATATAGCTTTTGTTGGCCCAACCAAAAAAACAGGTAAAATTTTGATTCATTCATACCGGATGGCGATTGTTGTGTTGGCTGTTGTCATTAAAAAAAAATAATCTGACGGTCTGAGGGAAAAGAAGTCCGTGCCCCTGATGGAACGGTCAGGCACTGCACGTCGTAAAACTCCTTGCGGTGCCCCGGTGTGCCTCTTACGGTACATGGGTTGAAAATCACTGTTCTAGATCAATGGCTCCCATAGCAAAGTCCTCCCACCAGCAGCAGCAGCAGCAGCAGCAGCGACAGGACCTTCTGCCTCTGGACTGTCTGAACTGGAAACTCTAGGGGCAGACTCAGCAATCTTTATTCGAAGGAGCTTTCCGAGTGATCCCGATGTATGCTAGGGCTTGAGAACCTCTGAGATAGCTTCTCAAGTTGTATCTTCCTCCTTGAGCAGCTCCTCCCTCAGGAAGAGGGCGTCTGGGTGCATCGCCCCTGTGCAGCAGAGGCAGAACTTACGAGGGAGCTGAGCCCCCTTCCTTCTAGTTGATTATCCCAATTCGGGTGTGCTGTGTAAACCGGTTGGTGGCTGGGATGCTTGGCCAACTTAAGATCCTGATTAATAGAGCACTGCCACACATAACCACAAATTTTATCCAGTTTTGAGTAACTGGCACATAACAGTATTAAACCTTTTCTAGGCACACCTTAATAATTTTTGGATGAGTCAGAAATGTGCCAGGATCTTATAGGATAGAAGAGTTACTAATATGAGTAACTGCAGTCAAAAACACTAAGTGGAAATTAATAGAGATGTCCAATTGACTGAAGGCTTGATAAATCAGTTCACGTTGTATTTCCAAATCAAAGACTCACATCATTTGTCACCCCAGATGTTCCTGCCCCGTCCCGATCCCTCGGGCCATCCACTTTACATAATGAATGACGTCTACCTCCTTAGGGTCTCTTAAGCCATCAGTCACTGCTCTGGCTCCAGGCAAACCTGGCCCCCCAGAACACAGATTCATGTGTGCTCCACTTTTAAAAAGCCAGACGCATGATCAGCATTCCCTCTTTGATTAATTAAATGATGAAAAACACGGGCTCAGGGGACTGGGGCCCTGAGCCCCACAGCATGTCACTGATGGGGGAAGGGCTGTTATCCCTAATCACAATCTTGTCTCCTCATTTCCAATGTGCAGTATGCAATGATGGGTCCTTTTTGTTTATGAACATGTCTTATTACATCAATGTAAAAATATGTAAAATAAGAAGGAACACTTTTCAAATAGCTCTTGAGAACAATGGGAGAGAGTCGTGCCCCTCCCTCCCAAAGACAACCTAGGATTTCCTGCGTCTTTCACTGTCAGGTTCTCCATTTGCCTGCTGCCGTACCTCTATGAGCCCAAGAGCACAGTAGGTCTCTGTCTTTCCCAAGGCTCAAGTCTACACACTGGTGATACAGAGACAAAGGTGAACTATTTCTTGACTTGCGGTTGGAGCAGAATGGATGTAGAAATATCTGGCACTCATGACTGGGCCCTGTCCCTTTGGAGTTGGGGAGCAACACGTGGGTTGGCATTTGCCTACAGATGTCACAGCCCTTTCTCGGTGTTACCAAAGCCCGCTCAGTCACTGGGCTCCCACTTGGCTACACAACGTGGCTCACTTAGAATCATGAGAGGGTGGAAATATACTTTTGCTAGTCCCAGAAAGGAGAGGAAGGGTGAGATGAAGCTGAGGGTGTTGGGGTCTTAGAGATTTCATTCACAACTTTGGAAAATGGAGGCATCTCAGCAATGTATCTCCCTTAAATTAGCTCTGAGAACACTAGTCTCCATTGTATTCTAGCTCAGGAAGAGAATTTCACAGAGAGACCTTGTATACACTGTCCTGGTGATCCTTTCTGGGGTCATGATTTTTTTTTTATCTTTAGTAGCAAAAGCAAGAGGGAACAAATCCATCGTGGCTCAGCACTCTGCATTCTTACATGGAAAGACTGGTGACAAAGAAGGGTGGAGCGCGAACCCTACTCTCTCAGGACTCTCTCCCGGAAGATCTCACGGCAGTTTGCAAAGGGGCCCAAACTAAGGGGGATCGCTGAGCCGCCCAGTCACTGCCAGTGTATCAATGGCTCTGAATAGGATAGTTCTGGTTTGAAATGGTTGACTATGTTTTTTTCTTCTTGCGAATATTGATTAGGCCCACGGTATGGTAATTTTTTGCTCCACCAAATCACTGTAGTTCTTTCTAGTGGAGTCAAGTTTCCTGCCTGAAGCTCCTCTATCCCATGGCCCTTCAGTAGAATCACAATCGATCCACCTGTGAGGACTTTCCCGTCACCGCACCCACCCCGACCCCTGCCAGGAGCAGGGATTACAACTGCCTTGCATTCCCGTTCCAAGCTCTCCTAGAAGAGAGGGTGGAAAGCCTCTCTGTAAAGGGCCAGAGAGCAAATATTAGGTACTGCAGGCCAGAAGGTCTTTGCTGCCATGTCTCAACTCTGCCGCTGGAGTGGAAGGGGGCAGACCGTGCCCCTGCAAACCGGCCTCTAGTTTAGGGATTATTTCGAGCTCATTATTTTAAAGAAACTGCCCAAAGAAGCTCTGAAAAAAGAGAAGCAGTCATCCTTTTTTCAAAGAACTTTACATTGATGAAGGAAATTTACATGAGAAGGGCAGCCTACCAGGAGGAGACCTTTACCCAAACGTAACTTTTTCAGCTGAGACACATCTGAACGGCAGGGCAACTTGGTTCACAGACATTTCCTCTTCTCGCCTTCCTGTGAATCGCCTTCTTCTCTGTGAAGCCCCATAGCTTTATCCTTTCCCTTGGCTCAGACTGGTATTCAGGGTTCCATCCTCTGGCTACCTTTCCAGTCTCACATCTTTGTGGCACTCCCGTACGCACATGCATGTATGTGATTAAAATAGTTTCATTTTTCTCTTTTAATCTGTCTTTTCCACAGGGGAGTTTTCGCCAAGAATACTGCAGGGTAGAGGGAAGATTATTTCTCCTCCCCAACATAGCCCTAGTGCATCCATAGGCGACATGTAAACGAGTGGATGTGACCATGTTCCAATAAAACGTTACTTCCTAGGTCCTAGGACTGCTGTCCTAGAACTCAGTGCATCAATGCTCTGGTTCAATTTTGTTTCTTGTATAGTTCCAATTCCCTCTGGTGTTTTCCTATACTTTATTTTCCATGCAGATGGAGGACATGTGGTTATCATCCTTGAAAACAGTCTCTCCTGGGACTCGAAGAGCATAATTAGGTTATTAGTGCAGATGTGCCCCTTCTGTTGACACTCTAGAGAGAAACTGTGAACGAGTCATCATGACTCCAGGTGCAGGAGGAGAAGTTAGGACCCAGGGTTGATGACAGAACCTGGGGTTTTAGGATGGAAGAAATTTAGAAATCAACTATGCTGTCTCCTCATTTTATAGAGGAAGAAACAGAAGTCGAATGATCACAAAGGACCTGCCTGTGCCCATGCCCGTGTTTCCAGTGTGATCGAGACAAGCTTTCACCTCCGGCCTCCCCGCAATGCTCCAGCAGGGGCCCACGTGAACCAGCGGTGCTGCAGGGCTGCTGCTCCCTGCCTGTGTGACTGGCCGCTGTCCTCTCAGCACAGGGCTTGACACTGTGGGAAGATACTTACTAGATCGCTCCCTGGGGGTTTTGGTGTTGAAGACCGAGAGTGGATTGTAGCGGTTAAGGGTGGGCTCCAGGAATGCCACTGGGATGGCAGCTGCCAGTGAAGCCAGACATTCTCCAAGGGCCGGGCGTTGTCTAAAAACAAGAAAGCCGTTTAGGAGTGCTGTGGCTCGCATGCTGGCCCCATGCGTCGGCCGGCCAGGCCCTTTCCC